>APFE030137019.1:1033-18990 GCA_000404065.3 Pinus taeda
ATTTCCTAGGGATTTTCTGGTGACTAGTCATGTTTGACCAGCCTTGACCAG
Organism: Pinus taeda; assembly: GCA_000404065.3. Lineage (NCBI taxonomy): Eukaryota > Viridiplantae > Streptophyta > Pinopsida > Pinales > Pinaceae > Pinus > Pinus taeda. Next base: position 1,085 of record APFE030137019.1, read on the forward strand.
GCCTAATAAAGCTTGTTTTGACCGAACCAAGTGGAGTTAGCTCAGTCTTAGTTCCCAAGCTGTCTATTCATGCATCAAACTCGAGTCCAAGTGTCCTGCAAATATGTCATTCACATAGCTATTATGGGAATTTCTGATTAAGTCCAAAATTGCACTTGAAACTCAATTTTCATAAAAACTTCTAGAAATTGCAAAATTAAAATTAAACACCTGAATATGCATAAAATACATCAAAATGAGATGGATGTGATGGAAAATGGATGGAAAAAATAAGGATTAAGTAGGTTTCCCTAAGCAAAAATAGACCAAAATTGAGGGCCAACACTATCATCATCATAATACATATCCATCAAAGCTATCAACACCGTAATATCAATAGAAAGCATACATATCCATCAAAGCTATCATCATCATGATATCAATAGAGAGCATACATATTATTTACTGCTATCATCATCATAAATTCAATAGAGACCAAACATAACCATTTATGTTACAATTATCATAATATCAATAGAGAACATGCATAACCATTAATGCTACAATCATCATAATACCAATAGATAACATACATAACTATTAATGATATCTTCATCATAATATCAATGGAGAACATACCTAAACATCACAACTACTAATATCACAACCACTGATAATAGAGTCATGTGTTCGGATCCTCAACCTGAGGTCCTCAAAGAATCATGTGTGGGACTTAGGGATAAATAAATGTTAATGTAATATCACTGTCAGTCCACTAGAGTGGGGCACTACATAATGTTTCCTACCATGATAAATATACTTTACAAAAACTTGGTGGAGAACATTATCTCAATCATAGTAGAGATCTTTTACTTCCTCCTTCTTTGATTCCCTCTTTTCAACTTCTTCCACTTCTTTGGTGATATGGGATTATTCCTTTCCTCTTTTGTTGTTGTCATTTTTGAGTTTTGGACAATCTCTCTTGTAGTGCCCATATTCATGACAACCAAAGCATTGAATCTTCGACATATTCTTCTTGTTCTTTGTATATGGATCAAACTTCCCAAACTTCCCTTTTCTCTTAGACATGGAAGAAAATTCTTTTTCTTTCTCTTTTGATCTTACATTGATTTTTTCCTTCAACCTAGTTTCTTTAATTTTTCATAGTGACCAAATTTCATTGAATGGAGTTGCTTCTTTCTTTCCATAGATGCTTGATGTAAAATTTCCCCATTCTTCTAGTAGTGCATTGAGCACTATGACATTGGTCATTTCCATATCAGACATTATTTCTTAGAACTTTTGTAGTTTGTCTCTAATTTTTTACACCCTCATAAAGTATGAGGTTATTCCTTCTTCTTTTGAAATCTTCATCTTGTAGAGTTCTTGTCTTAATGATATCACTTCTCCTGGAGTACTTATAGAGAACAATTCTACAAGTTTGTCGTATATTTATTTTGATGACTCCAACTTCAATACATAGGGTATGACAGGATCTTTGATGGATTCTATGAGAATCCTTTGAGCCCTTACTTCCCCTTTCAAGTAATTTGAAAGAGCTTGAGCTTCTTCCTTTGGAGGTTTAGTGATTGATCCCTTAACATGTTCCACTACTTCATTTTCTATGAGGATCAAATATGCCCTCTTCTTCCATGCAAGAAATTTTGATGACCCAACCAACTTGTTGCTTTCCTTGCAAAAATACATTTTGATAGATTCATATGTGGACATAAAGACAGTTGTGATGATACTCCTTGATGACAATATCTTCGACCTTCTTCCTTCTTGATTTTGATGATGATATTGATAGTGGAAGATGACTTATTTAATGAATATGTCTTCCTTCAAAAGTGATTCTTGACTCAAGGAGAGGGAGATCACTTTGAATCTTTGATGATGATGACAACACATTTCTTCTAGCTATTTTTTGATGTAGAGGCTTCAAGATGCTTCGATATGTAGTCCTTTCCTTATTTGAGTAGAGGTAGGGTCTTTTGAGATCTCATTTTTCGAGGTGCTTCTTGTGTGTGGTTCCCAAGAATTCCTTAAGTGTAGAGTCCTTTAAATGAACTATGGTTTTTGAGGTCTTCTTTAGTAGCTTTCTTCAAGATGATGATGTAATCCTTGTCCTTTTGAGATAAGTGGTCCTTCTTGATGAATGTTTCTCTTGATTATCTTCTAGTGCTTCGGCCCTTGAGTGTCCTTCTTTAAGCTGCCCCTCCTTGACTTGTCACCTATCTCTGAAACCATGTTGATAAATCTAGAGACAACAACATAGGATGATTTCTCTTGCTTTGATAATTGTTTGTGGTGTATTTTTACTGCACTTAATTAGCTTCTTATTTCACTTGTTATTATTAGTGTTTTCTTTATCAAATAGCTACCAATAAATAAAGAACAATGAGAGAAAGGAAACACGATATAGGCGATCAGCCAGGGCCAAAACCTCTCCTATCTGAGAGGAAAAACCACAAAATTATTCATCATATGGAATCTTCAATTGATGAATTCAAATACCTAGACCCTAGACACAAACCCTTCCAAGACCAAGTCAATGCCTCTCCTTGATGAGCTTCTCTTTCACAAAGTCAACTTTAGTCAAACTCACTTTCCAGTAGCAACAACTTCTCCTTCAAACTCTTTTGCGGACCTCCAAATTCTTGACTGCAACTCGACCTTACTACAGAAATCCTAGGCCACACATGTGAGTGATAATATGGAGAAATAATACTCCTTTCTTCTTCTCTTAGTAAGTTACTTCTTCCTCAACAATTCGACCTACAATATGATCCTTTTGCCACCAAAATTTGGTGCTTTAGAGTGACTGTAATTTTCAATCTTCTTGATGTAGTGAGAGCCCTAATACTCCTCGCACATGTGAGTTACTTTAGCCCAAAAATAGATCCAAAATTTTCGGCCTTATTTCTCCTTTTCTTTGTTGTACTAAGAGGCTTATTATTCCTTATTATTTGCACTTCTTGCTTTCCCTTGATGCTGGATCGATGCTCCTTCAAAAGAGGTTGAGCTCTTCTATATATAGGATTCATGTCCATCTTTGTTGGCTGACTTCTTCTTATAGTTAATATGACTTTATTGCTAGCACTTGATGAGGTATTGGAGGGTTATTTAACTTTATTTTAATTTATTTTATAATATGTAACAAGCCCAAAATGGGTCTTTCATACTTAACAAGGACTTAATGACTTATAGACTTATTAATAAGCCCTAGGAGCTCACAATGGGAGCTTGACCTAAAAATAAATTTCCTTGAGCATGAAACCCAGGCCTCAAGAACAAAATTAATAAATTTATTTTTCTCATTACATCAAATACATAAAATCATGATTTCATATGTTATTATCAAGACCAAACCTAGTTACATATTTCAACAATATCATCCCTCACACCATCCAAAATTATGCATCTTTATTTAATGTCTTTGAGCTTATGCTTCACTGCAAGGTTCAAATCTGAAGGAACCTACACCTTTATGCTTACTAAATCCTAGAGACCATTCATCTTCAGAACCATGGTAATTTGCTTCTTCCAAGGATTGAAATTTAATACCCTGTCTGACCTATCTTCATCTCTCAAAATGTTGAATGATGCCATATCCACAAATCAACCACGACCACACAAATCCAATTGCAAAATTTAAGAAATAATTATGCTTCCATAAAAAGAAAACTCATTGTTGCAAACCGTCATAATCTCATATCTATCTCTCAGAGTCTTCTAGATAGCTATTATACCATGTTAGATTTCTAATAGTGTAAATAAATATTGAATCACCGAAAAATAAAATCACTAGTATATATGCGGTGGAAATAAACCAAAGAGATTAACCACACACCCAAAACAATTCTCCATCATTTAATTATCATGAAAATATGGGATTTTCGACCCAAGATACAAGGAAAAATATAGAACCATAACCTATAATGTGGCTCCCTCAAAATGAATTCAGCCCAAGGAACTCAATCTCTAGGAAATCAACCTCTGAATGAAATTGACTTGGAGAACTCGGCCTGAATACTAAACCAACAACTCAACCTGTGCCCTTCTTACATGCCACTAATGTGCACTAGAGAAAACTTGGCCCTCTATCAAATTGATCTCATCTAGATAAAATATCAATATTCCTCTAGCAACTTGGCCCTACAATCACCTCCTACTCGACCTGCTGGATTCACCCAAATCCACTCACACTTCTCCTTCTCTCCGCACCTAGTCCATAGAGCCACTTGCACTTAGATAAATCAATTTCTCTAAATGATGACTCAATCATACACTTATGTATTCACCTCCTCACTAAGATCCCTTTATAATCTTCATAAGTCTAAATCCCTATCCCTAATCTCCCTTCTAGAATCATTTTAGAGATCAATGGTTGAGATTAATTCTATGGCACTTAAATAATTAAATCATTTATCCTTAAAAAGTGACTTAATAGTCCACAATAATTATTTGACTTTAAGTATTGTACTTTGTTATGCAACCAACTCATAAAATAGAAGAAAAGATAGATCAACGGCTTGATAAATTTCCTCTTTGAGGGGTAAACCTAGTTTAAATCACATAAATGAATAATTTTTGGATGACACAAATGATAAGACCTTGGTATATATAGGAGTCTAAAAGGTCACAATATAATCAGAGCCTACATAACAATAATAATGTAAGAACATAACAATAACAATAGTGGGCTTCAATGGGGCAGACCAATAACAACATGGGCGATACATGGACACCACAATAACAATAGGGGGCTACACTAACAATAAAAAAGGGGGAATGCACTAGTATTATAGGGACCTAACATGCCCCTCTCTTTCAAAAAGGTGTTTTTCTCAATGCTTGAGTAGTTCCAGATGCTTGTGTATAAAATTTTCATCCTCCCATGTGGAATCTTCAGTGGGTAAGTTCTTCCACTTAATGAGATATTCTGAAATTAATCGTATCTGTAGTTTTTGAGTTCTTGTTTCTATGACTTCTTTAGGCTTAAATATGATTTTTCCTTCTCCGTCAAGTTATGGAAACATTGTTTGAACTAGGAGCTTGTCACCAATAATCTTCTTTACGCATGAAAACTGTGTGTACTTAGGAAGATGCATGCAACTCCAATTTGTATGCCATGGTACCAATATTTGATATGCTCTAATACCAAATTTTATGTAACCAACCAACAAACTAGAATAAAATATAGATCAACGACTTGAGAAATAGCCTCTTTGAGGGGGCAACCTACTTTACATTAGATAAATGAATAATTCTTGGATGATACAAATGATAAGACCTCCTTGGTATATATACGAGTCTAAGGGGTCATAATAAAATCATAGCCAACCTAACAATAATAATGTAAGGTCACAACAATAAAAATAAGGGGAATTCATTAGTATGATAGGGACCTAACATACTTTTCCTAAGTAAGACTTAAGAAAGAAGACATAAATCACTTACTCCACCAAGAAAGAACTTAAAAAAGGCAAATAATGTCTTCCACATGCTAAGACACCAAGCATGTGTAGAAGACCTTACGAATCTACCACTAGCTTCAACACTCCTTCCTAGCAATGAAGGGATCCTCTACCACCCCCATCTTATCTTGGTACTTCACAAACTTCCCTTTCACTATAGGCTTAGTGAGAACACCTGTCACCTAGTCCTTTGCATAAATGTACTACAATCTCATAGCACCCCTCTGGACCCTGTCTATCATGAAATGGTATATGATCTCAATATTCTTATACCGATCATGAAACATAGGATTCTTAGATAGATTAATGTAACTTTGATTATCACAGTGAATCACTGTTGGTCCCATCTTCAGATCAAATAGTCTTGCAAGCATCTTGTGAAGCCACACTACCTCACAACTCACCATACTTGTTGCCACGTACTTTTCTTTCTGCTAAACTAAATGCCAATGATTGTTTCTTCTTGTTGAACCATAAGATCATGGTTCATTGCAAGGTGAAACAATATCTAGATGTGGAGTTTTTTCCCACTACACCCCCTGCCCAATTGGAATTTCTGTACACCTACAACTCCACTCTATCAACTCTAACACACCTCAGTCCAAAGTCTATTGTACCACACAAGTACTACAACACATGCTCTGTTTCCACCCAATGAACATGTCTTAGCTCCAACATGAACTAGTTCAGTTTGTTCATAGAAAAACATAAATATGGACTAGTGTTGACCATACCACAATCAATATATATTCTAATGTATATATATATCTATATACTATATTATATATATTATAATATATATATAAGGTTGGCCTTCACTTATTTTTCTATATGTTACTAGAGTTCAAACTCTTTGCCAAAAGTAATATACCATATGTTTGTCAAAATAAGCTTGGGATTCTAGTGGTTATAACCATTGCTAAATGTTCTGTAATGAAACTAGTTATAACCAAAATTTCCAATCCCTTGTCCTAGAACATCTTAACATCTGAACTATAACCACAAAACCACCAACCATGAACCAAAACAAAGAAACCATGGACAACTTCAAAACTTGAACTCACACATTTTCGAATTAATGATTTAATGGAGTCACAATAGTAGTATTTATGATACACCATTTGTTCTTGGGGTTTCTTGTGGTGTGATGATAAAACATGAATCCAATCGAGGCCCGCGCTTGACCATCTAACATCCATATGACTGATGACCCAATGTAGACATGCCTTGTTGGACCATGTGAATACATCATATGCCCAGCCGATGTATAGACCTTAATGCCCATAATTTTAAATCTATACAAACTTATCCATATGATAGAGTCCTTAGGGGTCCTTGGTCATTTTCATCATGATTTCAGCATGATGTCATCATGCCATGTGGTTGCTTGTAGGGGTGCCATGTGTCACCCATATTTGGACTTTCTACCAACTAGGATGTGCCATTTGTTTCTGCCATGTGGAATTTCCTAGTGGCACCACATCATTGTTTTGACGTCATCAAAGGGGCCATGTCATGTCCTATGAAATGTTGTCACAGTTCATCACTTCATTGGGTCAATAGGACTAGTTAAATACCATGCAACTCTTGACATCATCCAACATTCAATCTCTTCATCCGACTGTCAAATCCATTTGATCTGTTAAATTTGTGTGACCTTTAATAATGTTATATGTCATGCATGTTCTACGTAGATCCATCATTTACCAAGTCAATGGACCATGGATGCGCTTGAAAGGTGTGCATTCTTTAATGCATCAATATTTTGGGGTTTTTCCCTGTAGTCTGGGCCTCCAACTAATGTTGATTTTGAAATGGCCAGAAGTTCTCATCTGAGAGGATTTTTTCAAATAAATATATTGGCTGAAAGGTATCAATGATGCGTGCGTAATAATGTTGTTTATAGGATCATTAGGGAATATTAACTACATCAAAAACTCAAATAAATTCAGGCTTCCTTGGACTTCACTTGATGAGGGTATGTAAGATGTCCCGCTATCATACTGCCTCCTACAAATTATACTTTTATTGTCTCAGACATTCCCTTTGACATCAATGACCTCTTGTTGTCATCAGTGACAACACAATGTGCAACAATTTCTCTTACAACATCTAAAATTTTCCCTTTACTGGGGTGAAATGGCAGTCACTTATATATAATTAGGAATGTACTCTAAGAAAAATACTTCTTTCTACACTATGTCTCCCAAGAAATCAAATCTTGGATAGCAATGTTCTTGGAGTGATCATATTTGAATTCTTAGAGAGTTCGTTACAACTTTAAATATCAATGAAAATAAAAATGGGCTCTAGCTTCTCGTCAATGAACTCTACTACCAACTTTGGAAGCCAACCAACGTCCCAACTAGTTGAAGACATTCACATCTGCTCCACTTCCATTGAATCAAGGGAAATTGTTGCCTACTTCTTATTAAACAAAGAAATTATCATGTGCAAAAGTTCAAACAATAGGCCAAATCTGCATTTTGGTGTGATCCAAACTTATACAGGAATGCTACATAATACAGATACAAACATAAACACAAAGATTCAGTAGAAATATAACTTCCTTTCATTAATATCAAAGAACTGAAATATGCTTACATACAGAATGGAAATAAATTAGCTCTGACAATGGTAGCTTATCTCTGAGAAGAGATGTGGGAGATACATGCCTTTGAACTGTGTTACAATGAGGCTCAAGGGCCTTTTTATTATTGAACAATAAGGTAAAACTCTAAAAAACCAAAACCCTAACCCCAGGAGATGGAACGCCAAGAGTTTGTGGGCCCTGTTGGGGTTAGTTGGGAAACCAACTTCCTGGGGTTGTAACTTGGTCATATGATCTCTATTTGGCGCGTACAATACCTCGTTGGAAAGATGTCTATGAGTACTAAAGGATTTTCCACAGGCCCTTTCCTATGGATGTGGGTCTATTACGGACCTCAAAAAAAATCGTTTAGGGGGTCAAAATAGCTTCAGAAGTTCAGGACCCGAAAAAACTGCTAAAAATAGTAAATGTTGCTATAATCAAGGAAACTTATGAAACCGACTAGAGGTCTAGGTGGAATAGGTGAGTGGAAACCAATATTCACCTATATTAGCCCTCCCCCCTTAGGAAGAAATGGACCTCATTGCATGCAAAGCCTCCATGAGGTGAGTAAAGTTTTGTTGAACGTGGTCTGTGGTGGACCACTTCCCTTGGTGAAGGACCTGGCATGCTTTGACAACTTGATATAGTTGGATCCTCTATAGGTGAGTGCTATTGATCTGTGTGTCCATGATCCTGTCATTTGTGGTTTTTTCGATGTAGCTTGGGTTGAGCTTTGTTGGTGTTAGCTACTCATCAGGAGCTCATGTCCCAAGTGTCGTAAAATGCTCAAAAATTAAAGTGCTTAGAACTAGTTCGAACCTGAACGAATGGATGGATCTTTTCCTCTTGATTCTAGTACCATGAATGGTTTGAAAAATGGTCTCCATGTGCAGAAGCTATGTCAAAAGAAAATCACCTAATAACCCTTAATTTTTGAATTTTTTCAAAAAAAATTAAAAAAAGAATATTCCACAAATTATTCCTTAGAATATTCTAGGGAATATTCTCCAAAATATTCCTTGGAATATTCCCAAAATATTCCAAGAATATTCCATTTTGTGCAGCCAGTAGAATGTTGCCACGTGGTAGGCCCAGAGGCTGCCGCGTGGTGCAAGTGACGTCAACGAAGGGGTGCATATGTTAAAATTTGTTTTGGCAACCTCCCACCTAATAGTAAACAACCTTCACCAGTAGACCACGTAGTTAGAACGTGCTATGTAAACAGCAAAAACTTTTATTAAATTTTAAATTTGCTTAACCACCTGGCACGAAATCTGAGGATAACCTCTAACCCGCAAATTGTGGTCACATGCGCTGATTTTCTGGAAGTTAAGTAACATTCCAGTTAGCAGATGTTTTGGTAGAGGCTCCATTTTTGGCAGACCCACCATATGTGGCAGACTTAACTGCAGTTAACTAAAGATAGTTGGAGTGGTTTTAGGGGAAAATTGGAAGTGGTATTGAATGAGCCATAACTTTGGCTAGGAAAGTCCTTTTTGGACGATTTTGTTTTTTGATTTTGACTAATCAAATGATTCTAAGTCAATTGGCATAAGTTAGAGAGCAACCAGAGGTCGTTTGCAAGTGTTTTTGCTCCATGGAAGTTCTAGGAGCCACTAGGGCCCAACATTGTGAGAGTTGCATTAGGTTACAGGTACCCATTGGATGAGAACCAACAGTCATTCCTGACTGATTTGAGTGTTCTAAATCCATTTTTACAGTCCATTTTCCTTGTTAAGGCTTGTATTCAATTGTACAATCATTTTGAGTTTTTAATCAAATCAAGAACATGCCCATTTGGGAGCCTTCTACCAAGCAGATGTAGCCCAGGAGGGATGAACTGCTTCATCATATGCTTTTGCATATGTGGTTGAGTTTTCTTTCTAAAAAAATCTGTTTTAGTATGTTAAACAGAGAAATGAGTTAATTCTACTACACATAAAAGGGTTATAAACAATATCAAAACTCATTTGTTTTTAACTGCAAGACATGTACATCATTTAGACGTGTATATTTACTAAATTGAATACCTTGCTAAGAATTTCAAGTAGTTTCAAATTCAATTCGAGTTGGTATTAGAGCTGAGTTATTGTTTCTTTGTATTAAAAGCAGTCAAATAAACTATAGACAAAGCCTGAAATGAGCCAGGAAGCCTTCGAAATGCTCTTTCTATACAATTGCAAAGTAGATAAACGCTCTTTTAGTCAGTCTCTCCTGTGGTTGTCTTTTTATTGTTTTTGTGCAAGGATATTTTGACTATTTTGCAAGTTTTGATGCTTACTAGGTTGAAACATTAGAGAGGGGAAGGACAATTGACTATAGAATGAGAGAATCCTCAGTCAAGGAGGGCCAGAGTGCCATCATCTCCCCCTTCAGATTCACCCTCAACAACCTCAATAGAAGCTTCAAGAATGTTTGAAAAGGAAGGAATGAAATGATAGACTGGTGGAAGAAGGGTCTAAACATCCAAATGATGGAGAGGGCTCTTCAGGAGGTAATAAGGATGATGATCATTCCAAGAAAGGGCATGGAGGAAATGGTTATCCACCACCCCCATCATCACCTTCTTCCTCTTCATCCTCATCTTCTTCTTCAATTCATAAGCATAGATCCTCTAGAAAAATTCCTTTTCTTAAGCTTGATGTAAAATTCAAATTAACTATGTTTAATGGTGAAGTGAATGCAAAAAAGCTTGACAACTGGATTAGGTAGTTGGAAGTTTACTTGAGGATCTAGAATATGCATGATGATGCCACAAAGATTCAGTTGGCTTATTTGAGAATGGATGGAGTAGCATTGGTTTGGCGGTAGGCCAAGACCAAAGAGGAAATCAAGAAATTTGGTAAGGTTACCTTAACATGGACTAAATTTATGTTAGCCATAAAAAAAAAAAATTATCCTCTTGCTCACATGCAGAAAGCTATCATGAACTGTCAAAATTTCAGACAGCTTAAGGGTCAGAATGTCTAAGACTACACCCAAGAATTCAGGAGGAGAGCTCTCTTGTTAGGGGTATATTTACAGACCCAAGAAACTTTGTTGAAATACATAAGTGGTTTGCATAGCTACCTTAGACATACCATCTTGATGTTCGATCCTACTAGCCTAGACGAAGTTTGTGTTCAAGCTAACCATTTAGAGGCTAGGGGAAAAAACACATTTGAAGAGGGTAGAAACAAGCCCCCCAAGGGGAAAAACAAAGAGAAAACCTCCAAGGGAAAGGGCAAAAAGAATGCATCTGTCAAATAGGAGAGTGAAAAAGTGCTCTATAAACACTGTTCTAAAGTAGGTCATGAAGAGAAAAATTGTTGGAAACTACATCCTAAAAAGAGAAACCAATTTAACAAATCCAAAGGGAAACAGAAAACTGCAGCTACTACATCTAGACCATAAGATTTAGGGGATGATTTAGGTGATGAAACCAAAATTTCAGCTATGGGTTTCAAAAACTTGAAGGGAGAAGAAATTGAAACTCAAGCTAGCACTAGTACCTCAAATTGTCATGTACAAGTTTCTAATGAGGAAGAAAGAATTGAACTATTTCATGTGAGGGTAATTTCAAAACATACTAAGATTGACACACTCTTTGATAGTGGTTGACAAGCGAATATTATATCAGAAGACTTGGTCAAGCAGCTTAAACTTGAGACCATTCCACATCCAAAGCCATATCCACTTGGATGGATACACAAGGCTGCCAATTTACAAGTCTCAAGAAAGTGTATTTTTCACTTTTCAATTACTACACATTTTATTGACATAGTTGAACTTGATGTAGTGCCTTTTGATATAACAGGAATTGTTTTGGGAAGTCCTTACTTATTTGACAGGAAACCTATCTTCTATCACCATGAAAACAAATATCATCTTTTCAAATATGGCAAGGAGTACATTGTTAGAGCTCATCGCAAGAAGTCAAATGTAGCAATGGTGAATGCAAGGCAGGTAAAAAGGCTAGTCAATTCAAGCAAGAATTTTGTTCTTCTTATGATCAAGCCTAAGGTTGATGTGAATCATGAGTCATTTGACAATTGTGATCCCAAACTTAAATCAGATTTATATGATGTAGTTGATGCACATCATGAGATGTTTCAGGAACCAACAGGTTTGCCTCCTAAGAGGGAGATTCATGAAATCCATTTGCGTCAAGATTGTCCTCTTCCAAACATAGGCATGTATCACATGTCTATCATGGAGAATGCTGAAATCAAGAACCATATCAAGGACTTGTTGGACAAGGGTTTCATAAGACCAAGTACTTTGCCATGGGGGTCACCGATTGTACTGATTCCAAAGAAAGATGGCACTTGGCGCATGTGTGTTGATTTCAGGGCCTTGAACAAGATAACGGTAAAGAATCGTTACCCACTCCGAAGCATAGATGATTTGTTAGATCAACTGAGAGATGCTGGATATTTCACTAAGTTAGACTTGCACAGTGGATATGATCAAGTAAGAATTGAATTAAAGTGACATTTGGAAGACCACCTTTAAAACCAAACAAGGACTCTTTGAGTGGCTTGTGATGCTATTTGGTTTATGCAATGCACCTGCAATTTTCATGCGGGTCATGGATGATGTCTTGTGTCATTTTCTTGATGATTTCATTATTGTCTACTTAGGTGACATCTTAATTTTCAGCAAGTCTAGAGAAGATCATGTCATGCGTGTTAGGAAAGTACTTGATGTTTTGAAGAAGAATCAGTTAGTTCTTAAAATGTCAAAGTGTGAATTTGGAAAGACTTCTTTGGTTTATTTGGGACACATAGTAGGAGGAGGCGCTTTGAGAATTGATCCTACTAAGATTGAGGCTATTGTGAGTTGGCCTACTCCAAAATCCATTATAAAAGTAAGAAGATTTTTGGGTGCAACTCAATATTGGAGGAAGTTCATTTTTAACTTTTCTTTTACAGCAGCTCCTATGCATGCAGTGACAAGTGTGAAGTGTGCTTTCCAATGGGGAGGCAAGCAGCAGAAAGCTTTCTTGAGAGGTTATTGCAGAAAGCATCCTAAGATTTGGGATGAACATTTTCACTACATACAGCATGCTTACAACTGTGCCAAGCACTCTTCCACAAACACCTCACCATTTGAAGCTTGTTCTGGTTATTTGCCAAAGTCACCTCTTGATTTCATTCTTGAGAAGGATGTTGCCATTGAGGGACATAGTGACATTGACAAAGCTCATTCGTTCAATGAAATAATTCAGCTAATACATCAACAAATTCAAGAACACCTTGAAAAGAGTCAAGGCAAGTACAAGGAGAAACATGACAAGCATAGAGTCGATCACAAGTTTCAAGAAGGGGATGAGGTATGGCTGTACATTAGTAAGGAAAGAATGCAAGGAGAAGGTAAAAATCTGAAGCATATACGTTATGGTCCATTCAAAATCCTAAAACAAGTTGGAAATAATGCTTTTCAACTAGATTTGCCTTCATATATGCTAATGTATTCTATTGTCAATGTGGAGAATTTACGTTTGTATGAACCTCCTTTGATTGTTGATCATGAAAGTGGTACTTAGCTGCCATCTATAGATGATTTCACGCCAGATTTTTTGGATGAGTTGAAAGAAGATGCAATCCTTGACAGAAGGACATGCACTTCAAGGAGGGTAAATCTTGATTATGTTCGGGTTGGTCTCAAAGAAAACAAACTAAACAAGGCAAAGTGGATGGAGGTGGAAAGAGTGAGGGAGCTATACCCTCACGTCTTTAACAGGTAATTGAAGGCTTTTGGGGTCCAAAAGCTTCCCAATGGGGAGGCATGATCAGGGGCTCATGTCCCAAGTGTCGTAAAATTCTCAAAAATGAAAGTGCTTAGAACTAGTTCGAACCTAAATGAATGGATAGATCTCGTCCTCCTGATTCTAGTGCCACAAACGGTTCGAAAAATGGTCCCTGTATGCAGAAGTTATGCCAAAAAGAAAATCGCCCAATAACCCTTAATTTTTTATTTTTTTTCAAAAAAATTAAAAAAGTTTATTCCACAAAATATTCCTTGGAATATTCCAGGAAATATTCTCCAAAATATTTTAGGAATATTCCATTTTGGGCAGCTAGTAGAATGCTGCCACGTGGCAGGCCTGGAGGCCACCACGTGGTGCAGGTGATGTCAGCAAAGGGGCACATATGTTAAAATTTGTTTTGGCATTGGTGTGGTTTGAACATGCAACCTCCCACCTAGTAGCACACAACCTTCACCACTAGACCACAAAAATCAGATATGCTATGTAAACATACAAAAACGTTTATTAAATTTTAAATTTGGTTAACCACCTAGCACAAAATCTGAGGATAAACTCCAACTTGCAAATTGTGACCACATGCGCCGATTTTCTGGCAGTTGACTGACAGTCCAGTTAGCGGTGGTTTTGGTGGAGGTGCCATTTTTTGTGGACCCACCATATATGACGGACTTAACTGCAAATAACTAAATATAGTTGGAGTGGTTTTAGGGGCAAACTGGCAGTGGTATTGAATGAGCCATAACTTTGGCTAGGAAAGTCATTTTTGGATGAATTGTTTTTCGATTTTGACTAGTAAGATGATTCTAAAGCCAATGGCACAGGTTAGAGAGAAATCAGAGGTTGTTTGCAAGTGTTTTTGCTTCGTGGAAGTTCTAGGAGCCACTAGGTCCCAACATTGTGAGAGTTGTATTGGGTTGCAGGTACCCATTGAATGAGAACCAATAGTCATTCCTAATTGATTTGAGCGTTCTGAATCCATTTTTACAGTCCATTTTGCCTGTTAAGGATTGTATTCAGCTGTAAAACCATTTTGAGTTTTTAATCAAATCAAGGGCATGCCCATTTGGGAGCCTTACACCTAGCACATGTAGCCCAGGAGGGGTGAACTGCCTCAACATATGATTTTGCATCTGTGGTTGAGTTTTCTTTCAAAACATATCTATTTTAGTATGTTAAACAAAGAAATGAATTAATTCTACTACACATAAAAGGGTGATAAACAAAATAAAAACTCATTTGCTTATAACTGCAAGACATGTACATCATTTAGACATGTATATTTATTGAATTGAATACCTTGCTAAGCATTTCAAGTAGTTTCAAATTCAGATCAGCTACTCAATAACGTTGGACGTGTCCAACAATAGGAGAAAGTATGGTCATAGTCAGTCCACATTGAACACTAGGTGCAGGCCAAGCAACAGTGGAATGTTGAGCTCAAAGGAATTGTCCCCTAAAACCTTCGTGATGATGTACGATCCATATCCAAGCAAGTGAAGTTTGCAGTGGAGCCCAACAAGGCACTCCTTCTGCATATGTAACCAAACTTTGTCGCCCACCTGGAACTTGTGTGGCACCCGATGTTGATCATGACATCTCCTATACTTAGCATTAGCTTTATCCAATATTTCATGGACCTATTGGTGGATGTGTTGAATGCGCTCAATAGTGTTGTTAGCAATATCATCTTTGACCTGGACATGAGCCAAATATGTTTGAGTAGTTTCAAATGGTATGTCCACATCAATGGGACATAGTGGTTGGAATCCCAAACCCACCTTAAAGGGGTCGTGGTCAGTTGAGCTATGGAGAGCTCTATTGTAACTAAGTTGGAAATAGGGGATATTTTCATCCCATGTGCATGGATGCTTCGAGTTGTACATGTGCATAATGCGCATGATCATCCTGTTGATGACCTTTGTTTGGCCATCAGTTTGGGGGTGGAAGGTCATGTACTTAGTGAGCTTGATATCCAACATCGACCAGATGCTTGACAAAAATGTACTCAGGAAACTGTTGTCCTAATTTGAGATAATGGAATGTGGGATCCCAAAGTGTACCCACACTCTTTCAAAGAAGAGCTTAACAATGGCTTTTGCTGTGATGCTCTTCTTGCAGGATGCCAGAATGGCGATCTTGGAGAATCTATTGACGACCATGAAAACACGATTATTTCCATTCTTACTAGAAAGAAGTCCTGACATGTAATCGATGGAGATGGATTCCCAAGCTTGGCTAGGAGTAAGAAGAGGAGTATATAAGCCTTACTTCTTGATGGTCGGTTTGGAAATGACGTTGGAAGTTTAGGATCTGATGTGCTTCCCAACATCTTGTTGAAGGTTCAGATAATAAAAATATTGTTGTAGCACTATCACTATTTTCTCTACTCCAAAATGTCCAACGACTCAACTATAATGTGCCTCCCAAATCATCTTGGCACACTTTCTTGAAGGAAAACAGAGGTGTCCCAAGTGGCATAATAGTGCACCCTGGAGGTGAAAATCAGGGACTTGCTTTCCTTCCAGGAGCATCTAGTATGTGTTGCTGAATTCTGGATTGCTCTTGTAAAGATGCGGCCACCCCGAAGTGTCGTGTCCATAAGAGTCGAGCACAATGGTCAATGCCATGATCGACGGCTAGCTGGGCAGTCTGCAAAATTATTGGTGCTACCCCTTTTGTACTTAATGCTCAAATGGAACTGTTGCAAGTATGTGGACCATTTCTAATGGTAATCATTCTGTAACCTTCCTTGTGTTTGCATGAACTATAGGGGCTAGTGGTCTGTGTGGATGACCGTTTCCTTCCCCATAATGTAATGCTTCCATTGTCAGCAGACCTACACAATGGAATACATCTCTTTATCATAGGTGGGATACTTTCAGACTATCTCTAAAAGTGTATCACAGTAATATGCCACTGGATGCCCCTACTGAGTAATAATTGCACCAATAGCATAGTTAGAGGCACTTGTGTCAATCTCAAATTGTTGTCACAAGTTTGGTAATGTGAGCACTGGTGCAGAGCAGAGGCGATGCTTCAACCTGGAAAATTACTTCGTTGAGATTCATAACAAAAGAACTTTTTTTCACTCCCACCTTGGTGAGTTGACTCAAAGGCCAAGTGATATGAGAGAACCCCAACATGAATCTGTGGTAGAAATTGGCAAGACCTAGAAAGTTGTAGAACTATATTAGAGTGGTTGGGGCTTGTCAATCCCAAATAATTCATATCTTGGATGGGTCCACATAAACACCCCTCTCATCAATGATGTACCCCATGTATTAAACCTGGGTCATACCAAAAGTGAATTTCTCCAAATTGGCACACAATTTGTTTTGTCATAGGGTTTGGAGGAGTTGTTGAATATGGTGGAGATTCTCTTACAAACTCTAGTTTAAGATTAGGATGTCATCCAAATACACTCACATGAATGAGTTGGTGAAGGGACACAATACGTTTTCCATCAATCTCATGAAGGTCACGAGGGCATTCATCAACCCAAAAGGCATGACCAACCATTCGAAAAGGCCCTCCTTGGATTTGAAGGTAGTCTTCCACACATTAGAGGGTTTGATTGATACCTAGTGATAACCAGAAATCAAGTCAATCTTGATGAAATATTCCCCCCCCCTTGAGCTGGTCTAGGAGGTCATCAATCTATGGGACTAGATACCTATTCTAGACAGCGATCTCATTCAGCTCCTAGTAGTCAATACAAAGTCTCTAGGTCTTATCATTCTTTTGTACCAACATGACTGGGCTCCCATAGGGTGATGAACTTGGCCTAATGTGCCCTTTCTACAATAGCCTTGAATCTGTCTCTTGATTTCATTGTTCTCCATAATAAAGCATCAATAGATTGGTCCATGGACCATTGGGCAACAATGCGGTTAGTGTTAGGTTGATGGAGTGCTTGACCTGACAATGTTGGGGTACCTCTGTAGGTGAGGTGAAGATGTCCCTATACTTCGCCATGACCTTGCCCATCTATTATTGCCATGTGGAGGAGCCCTGTATGGACGTCATTGTAGGTTTTAACCCCGAACAGAAATTACCTGCATACGAATTCTAAATCACAGGAAAAATAAAATGCAAGAGCATA
>APFE030137026.1:0-10334 GCA_000404065.3 Pinus taeda
ACCATACCTGAGTCTTCTTAAGGATGGTTGCGACCATACCTCTTATCATTATGGTCTCTTCGGCTGGGTGGCTGCGTCCACGCCACAGACCTTTCTTCATATGTCTTTGGATGGCTGCGCCCATGCCTAGACTACATGTAATTGAAATATCAGTTGTATCTGCCTGCAGGTTCTCCCTGGTGGTGCTCCAGTCCAGCAGTCTTGTAAAGCATTTCACCCCTCCCACTCTCTCGGGCTTCATGCTTTAGGGGGCATCTGTTACACAGTAAAATGTCACTTTCACCTTGTCAGTCTCCCTACTGTGTCATTAAATCATATCCACCATGCTCATGCTCTCTGAAATGGCTAAAAACCCTCTTTGCCTAAGTTTATTGGATCATCGCGACTGTTCCTAAAATAACCGCGCTGACTGGCGGACGACAATGTAACTGGTGCGCTGCCAGCGCGTAAGCACACGTGTTTTCCGTGCTGGTCGAATTTCATAAACAGCGCGCCCTCCGCTTGCATCAGTTCGTGCTGACCAGACCTCCTCTGTAATTGAGTTGCGATGCCAGCGCGCCAGCCCAGTTTTGCACCCCCGTTGATCCTGTTTAGGCGAGTTTGTTCTAACAACCGGCCTTCCAGATGACTCCAGACTTGGCTGTTAGCTTTGTAAAGGTCGCCATCCTTTCTCTGGCATGTCTGTTCGACTGGCCATCCACTTTTCTTGGGGGAAAGCTCATCCTTTCACTATTCATGGAGACTCCTTCTCCTTTATAAGCCTCGACCATTGCCATGAGCAACTAGTTTTGGAACATATAGACTTTGACATAGAGGAATTCTTAGTGCATTAGTGCTGCTCTTTGTAGGCATTTGGTGTGTTGTGTGAGGATTTCTATAGAGCTTTGAGGAAGGTTATGAGTTTGTTGCCTTGTATGTGAGAGAGAGACCTCTTTGACTTGGGAGATCTACTTCATAGGTGAATGCTGATGAGACATGCTGGCTGGACCCTCTAGAGAAGGACTCAGCGTCAGGACTTCGGTTGTACCTTACTCTATTTCTGATTAATAAAGATAGACGACTACTGTTATGGTTCCATTCCCATTTGTTTTATGAATGATCAATGTGAATTACATCTTTCCTGACTGATGTATAGTTGTTTTTAGTAGATTTTACGCTTGTGTTTGTTCTCTCTTTGCTTGTGCAGGTGTCCGTTCGTGAAGATAGTGGAGGATTGTGATCGGCTGGAGCGAAGGAGCGAGAGGATCATCTCTTCATCAAACATAGCGTTGGAATCCAAGTAAGTGTCCTTCACCTACTTGTTAATTACAACTAGGAACTTGCAGAGTAGCATTGATTGATTGTTGCTAGACCCCCTTTGGGCTAGTAGGGATCGCCTCTATCCGTAGAGGGGATTTACCTCTCCAACACCAGGCCAAAACTCACAACTAAAGCCCCATAACCAAAGGTCTTTAGTCGTCCGTTCTTGGCCCTGGTCAGTTGGCCTTTCACATTGGCCAACACAGCATTGCACCAGTTCAAGATGGTGCCTCGGAAGCAATCAACTGCCATACACATCTGCGATCCGGTGGCAATATGTAATGCGGCAGCCCCGCAAAGTCTGGTGACAGTGAACGCAATCACCATGAGCTCAGGACGAGATATGGTCTTTATGTCTATCCCTTTGTCTCTAGCCTGGCTGTTGCAGTACTCTACCCGGAGGCTATCGACAGACTGGCCACCTGCCCTAGCCTCGAACAGAGTCAAGTCCTCGCCTCTCTTAGGCAAACCAGTTAAGAAATATATGTCCGCCGGCTCTATTTCGAGCTGGTGGCTGCCAATGAAGAAGCACTGGTCCTATACGCTCCATCTGTCAACCATCCACTGTAAGAAGTCCGCCTGAGCCCTCATGCTAGGAATGGCGCAATATTTGTACAAGCCGCACGCCCTCAAAGCATCAAGTGAAGGCTGATGTTTCCATGCGGCAGCATCCACGTCCTCATGCTCTCGTTCGTGCCAATCTAGCATGATGTACTCTCTGCATCAAGTATAACGATAAATTAAATTGCTAGAATTATTTTGATTGGTCCATTTTTGAGAATTTTTGGGTTAAAAACCCTTGCGACGGGGACCACACCCTCCGTGTTAGACACAGTGTGTGGGACCGCACTTTGTCTACACGGAAGGTACGGACCCCGAGCGTTTTTCCAATGGAGAAAAGGTCGGGGTCCGCAGGCTAGCAGTGGTAAACCTGCGGGCCCCTGCGCGCGGGTTTTATGCCTAAAAACCCTCCCAAAAAATAAAATAAATGACTAAAACAAAAAATGAAACGGTTAAAAATGAAGAGTAGGATGATGTGGATTACCTGGAGAAGACGGCGTTCGATTCCGACGGTTGGATTTTCCGCAATCTTCATGGGAAGTTTTCTGAGCAAAAGCACTATTTTCTCACCCAAACTCAAACGGTAAAAATGAATTGACAAAGGCACTTTTTATAAGTTTTTTGAGTAAATAAATTGCAAATTTGTTTATGGTTCACTTTGAAAAGGTATTCTTGTAACATTTTTATCCATTTCAAACAGGTATGAGTAATGTTTGTGTTTTTTGTGCAAGATAACGGATTATTCAGGCGAAATCTATCATTTTCAACGAAAAAACATTTAGAGTCACCTTTAAGCTCTTTTCTAACTCCTGAAACATGAAAAGATCGCCGAGTGTTTCTTTTAAACTCGTTAAAACGGAATTAAAAGACGTTCCATTTACAGGTCTTTTCCGACCGTAAAAACATGAAAAGGTCACCGAATTTTTGTCGTTTCAAATTCGATATTGGTTATAAAACGACGTGTCGTTGAGCGCTTTTTTACTTTTTCGGATCAAGGGCACTAATGAAGAAAAGTACTCCTTGGTCGTAAAAGATCAAGCGGTTCTCTCAAGTATTATTTTATACTTTTTCGGGCTTGGGAGACACAAATTTACGAAAAAGGTCAACCCTGGAGTCTTCTTAAGTTTTTTCAGACTCTCTAAAATTGAAAAAAGCTGAGTTTCTCCTATACTGGACTCATTAAATTTCGACAGTAAAGGACCTGTTCCATTACAAACAGGAACGGACCACTCCTTCTTAGGGTCCGAATTTAAAACTAAGTTGGACTCATCCAAAGGATGAGCTTATAATCAAGCAAATGTTATCCTCCTCAAGCTTGTAAAAAATAAAGAGGTACTTGCTAGAAATGGTGGGGGAAAAGAGAGAAAAGTGAGACTGTTTGTCATACTTTATAACCACTCGTGAACACGACACTTTCATTCACCTGGGTTGGGAAATCCTTTGCCTAATAGTTGATCAAACCACATTTAAAGTATTTAGCCGGTTTCTGGGTATTAACTTTGGGTCAATTGTCACCAAACCATCTGTCGTGTCGTTATGTGTTCAAGAGGTCACTGCCAATAAGCCATTCATCTGCAAAATATCTGTCATCCATCTTGACCATCCCTGAGTCAGTCCTTGCAACTAAATTTCTTCAACTTGATCTATGATTTCGTGTTGTGGGCTTGCCTATGACGGATCGCTTTCTATCGAATTCAGCTCATTATCTAGAAAGATGATCTAGAAATCGTCAGTACCTTGAGATCTGTATGCCTCAATGGTAGGTTTCTCGCCTTTGATGACAGTTTGCATCATTGACTTTCGATCAAAGGATTCCGTGACATGTTCGACATCAACACATCTTATCACATCTCATGGATTGTACTGGGTACTTTGAGAACCATTGACATCACTGGTGGTCTCTCTCACGCTTGTTAACCATTTACATCATTGACTGGTAATCAAGTGGTTTCTACCATGTTCGACATCGACTCATTTATTCACATGGCTAGAATCGTACCAATTCGGGAAGTAGAGATGAAGACCCTGGATCTAGTTTCCACCATCCAGGCTCCGAGGAGTTTTGTATTCATTATGTTGTAGACCTATTCATAAACAGATGGCTGCGTCTATACTGTGTCCACATGTGTCTGTACTTATGATGTGTTACGAGATAATTCCTATATCAGAGCAGTAGTTAGTCTTCTAGTCAGTTTTCAGTCTCTTAGTCAGTTTTTATCTGAGTATGGGAATGCCTACCTCAGCGATGATATGAACTCATATATATATTTTGCATTGAATGTTTTTACAGGTTCCAACCGGGCTCTCCGCAAGATGATCCTCGAAATGATAAAGCACTTCACTCTTCCTATATGATAAATGAAAAATCCTCATATACTACAGAATTCGCACTTTAGGGGGCAATCTGTTACACAAAAATATCGTCACCTGGATTATTCAGTCGGTGTAGGTCTATCACCACCTATACCAGCTTCCTAAGCAAGTCTCAAACCTCAGCTCTTCAAAACAAGCTTTAGAAATGAGAGAAAGACATCAAAAAAGCAATGTAACTCTGGTTTCGCACTTTCTCTCAATTTTGCCTGCAGGCCCGCACCTTCTGTTCAGGATATCTGCGTACTTATACGATCTGTATGTAAAGGGGAGGGTGCGTACCCCTGTAAAAGTCAAAAGGCGCAATCTTTATCTTAAAAAACTCATCTTAGATTAATTCTAGAGTTTTCTAGAAGCATTTGTTATGTGGATTGTTCGCTCCAAGTGGTTCATGCATCCCATGAGAGGAGGAACTAATCCCTTGTTGAGAGGAGCTATCCCTTTGAAGGAGGAGCTAGCAATTGATCTCCATTGCACTATAAATTGAGGCATTGGGTCAGTGGCTAGGGAGGTTAGAAGCTGAACTTTTGAGGGAAATGCTAGTGAAATCAAGACTTCCTATTTGAGCTTAAGAGGAGAGATCACATACCTTTTTGGCTTCATTGGGGAGTGAGTGAAGCTTGTCAAAGTAGAGGAGACTTCTTGTTGGACCCTGGGAGGAGCTTGTACAGCGTAAAGGCAAAGGTTGTAAGGTTCTTCTCTTTTGAATTAATACAATCAAGCTCATTTTTCTCAACAAGTATCTCATGTTATTTGTTTCATGGACTCCTTGACTTTCATGTTAAATATGTTTTATAATAATGGTTATTCAAGTGCTATTTGTTTGCCTTGTTTGTGTTTGCAGGTTTGCGACAAAGGAACTTACTTGGATCAAAGGAGCAAAGGCATCCCCAAACTTGCGTTGGACATGAGGTAGGCCTTAAACACATTTGTTTTCCATTATTTATAAAGCTCATTTAGAGAAAGATAGTGTCTGGTTGGTTTGTTTGTCATTAGGTCTTCATTAGATTCTAGGAAGGTCCATCTTGTCTGCAAGATCGACTCATTCTGCATGACAAAATGGCGACTCCGCTGGGGACTTGATTGTTTTCCTTGCTTTTACTTTGACCTGAGAAACTGTGTTTTCATTTCTATTTTTGGCTTGTTGTGTGTGGAATTGGGTAGATTTAGTAGATCTTGGATTATTTTTTGTTTTTCATACTTTTGGGAGAGGACCGAACCCTCTGCTTATAGCACAGTGCGTACATACCCGCATTTTTGCTTTACACACAGAGCGGTACTGCACCTGGGTAAACTGGGAGCCTGTGGACCCTGTCAAAATTTTGAAAAACTTAATATTTTCTCTTTCAATCAGCTTAGGATTTGTTTATGCGTTTTTAGCCTCTGCCCAGATCTACATGTGACTTGTCAGGAACTTTTCTTGGGTTAATTCCATTGGCATTCTTGTTTTAAGCTTTTATCAATTGGGTGTTTTGAGTCTCTTTTTTTTTGAGAAATTCTTAATTTGATTTCCTTTGGTCATTACTTGGAGGTTTGTCTCAGTCTTTTCACAATTTTGCATCTTTTTGTGTATGAGTGTTAAACGCCTTTGAGTGTTTTTATTTTTTGATCTTTGGAACTCTCACCTAATTTTCTTGACTTGCACTTGATTGGTTCTTAGATTACATTAGAATAATCTTGTGTTTGAGAATTCTCTTGCATAGATCACATTTGCATAATCAGAATTCTCATTTTCAGAATATGAATGAAAAATGTGCATAGATTACATTTGCATACCTTTTAAGTGAATTGTGCATAGATTACAATTGCATAGTTTACATTCTGAAAAATCAATTGTAGATTTAGATCAGCTTTCTTTGATTTCAATTTACATATTTTTATGCTTGTTTTTAACGCACAAAAAATTAAAAAAAAACTATTTTGGAATTGATTTGCATTAGTTTTTCTTGATGAAATTAGTGCATTAGAGAATTTGTTATATCTTCTCTTAGTGATCAATTTTTTTCATTGTTGGAAGTGAATGGAAACTTTCTCCTTACTTTAGTTAGGATTCATCGAATTGAAAAGATTACATTATCATATTCGATTGCATTTAGTTTTGGGTCGGGTCATAACACCATTGGTTTAATATCCATTTACCCTTTTGAGTAATAATAGCATAAAAAAGACAGCGCTTAATTAAAAATTATCTAGTAATTTTTGCATTTTTAGGACTCTTTCCACAAATCTAGCTTAGGCTAGTGTCTTGGAATAGGTTTTAGTTAACTCTCCAAGACAGTAAAACAAACAAGTAGTTGATCTTGCGGTAGGGAGAAAATCCAATTGTTACATTTATGCTCTGGGAAAGCTCCTCTTAAAGGAGAAGCACAAGATTGTGTCTGAACCAGTGTGGGGATCAATCCTTCCTCATTGGGAACGACGCCAAATATTCACGTATTACAAACGGTAAACCTCGGATTAACCATTGTCGAGGAGCCTTGGGTCACTTGTTGGTAAACCTTGGATTATGTCAAGGAGCCTTCAAGGGGATTGAGCTTGCTACTCTGCCCTTGCGTGCGTATCGGATCGTAGACTGTTCCCCCAGGTATATTTGCTTCCGTTGGTAACCATAGTGACCATATTCTATAGGATTCTTCCTAAGGTGACGGTGGAGGGAAGATCCCACTGTACCTGGAGCAAATGTCGACTAGACTCACTTGGATTTTCTGGGGGGTTCTCTTCACTCGAGACGGTTTAGTGGAGAAACTTGTGCCAGTCTATTCATTAAGTAGGTTGTCGGGGTAACTGTTCCAACTGCCATTTCTGTATTGAATTCTGCGACGTTTGATTTCATCACCAACTAGTGTCTTCGGTATGGAAAGTTACTGTTTGTGTGTGGTTTGACTCCTAGATTCGATAGCACGTGTTAATTTGTTTGTTTTTACTTTTAGAGGCCATAGGTGTGAATTGTGAATTGTTAATTTTAGTTTTAAATTGTTAATAAAATTCATTGAAGTTGAGTATAATGGCAAATGTTCCGGAATTTACCAACCTAGGAACCCCTCTTAACGAGGATCCTAGTACTTTTCCTTTCTTTGGAAATGTTGGTCCTCCTTATATGGCTACTTTGTCATTACCTGGATTTACAATAGGTTTACCGATATGGTTATTTTCAACTTCGTTGGCCACAAATACTTCAATTGTTCCACCTCAACTGAATGCTTCACCTCAACAGAGTTCACCATCTCAACATCACCAACCTTCTGTTGACCCTTTACCTTCTTCGCCTAATTTTTCTTCCTCCATTTCTTCCTCTTCGCTTGGTAAAAGCCTTGATGCTAGTAGCCAGGTGGCTAAGAAGAAGAAGAAAGGGAAGAAGAAGAAGAAGAAGAAGAAGAAGAAGAAGCAAGATAAGAAAGAAGTCAACTAACCAAACACGACTGTAAGTGTTAGTTGTGTTGAGGAAAACTCTGACATGCATCGTAAACCCAAATACCCTTGCAGGCTTTGTAAGGGTGACCACTTCCTTATCAATTGTCATGGTATTCCAAAGGTCTTGGAAGTATGGTCAGAAAAATCTCATCAACTTTCCATTGATCCATCACCCAGTGATAGTCAGGTTCCTGGGAAAAAGGGTAAAGTTAGGTTTCCTTGTAAGTTATGCAAAGGGAGTCATCAAACTCACGTTTTCCCTCACATGGATGAAGCCTCAAAATTGTTGGAAAGCCTTACCGTTCCACAGCAAGAATTTCCAACTGGTTACCGTAAACTTTCTCCCAAACTACCGTCAACTAACGGAGTGATTGATCTAATTCCAAGTATAGTCGATCACACTCTTCCATTGGAGAGTGAAACTCATGTCACTCAGGTTGATGATCCATTAGTTGATCAAGTGGTCGATTCAATTTCACATTCGATCGATCCCACTTTCCCCTTAGAAAGTGAACTTCATACCGCTCAGGTTCTTGTTGTTACATCAGATTCCTCTATGCCAGGGGGCATTTCACCTATTTCTACAGAACCCCCTCCAAGTACTGAGGTCATTTCCTTTGATTGAAATAGACTGACAGAACCTCGTCTTCCTTCCTCCATCCCTTTCCAAATCATTGTCAAGGTTGGTGGTAGGGACATGCATTGCACACAGGTAGATGAAGGTGCCTCTGTTAGTATTTTATCCTCAACTGCTTGGAAAGCTTTGGGTTCCCCTCATCTTGTGCCTATTACGCGAAATCTGAAAGCTTTTAACAGAACCATTAGTGAACCTTTAGGGATCCTTCCTAAGTTTTCTATTACCTTGGAAGGTAAAACTATCTGTATTGATCTTATGGTAGTTCGAGGTCCCTTGGATTTGAATTTACTCCTTGGGCGAGACTGTGTTTATGCAATGAAAGTAGTCGCATCGACCCTCTTTCGCATGATGTCTTTGCCTCACAATGGAAATATTGTGACTGTAGACCAGCTTTCCTTCCCTAGTCTTGTTTCAACTACCAATAATATGACAACCCTAAATGTTCTTGATTCTAAAGTGGTATCTACCCCGCCACGAGTTAATTATGTGGCAACTGGTCCCATGTTTTTAGTTACCGATGTAAGTGAGCCTCTCACTGTTTGCTCATCTTCCTTTGATTTAGATCCAGTAATTGACATGGAAAACTCTATGGGATTACCTGAACGCGATGTTCTTATCCCTTTTGAGTCCCTTGACATGTGTTCCTTCCCGAGAACTATTCTTCCTTCTGATGAAGACCTCTTGGAAGCCATGATCAAGGTGTGTCCATTGACATGTCTTTCTTCCAGTTGGAAGCCATGATTAGTGAGTGTGAGGATAGCTTTTTCCTATATCAACCTCGTTAAAAAATGAAACAAGCTGCTGTGAGGACAGTTTTGTTCCTATGTCGAACTCGTTAAAAAATGAATCAGGTTCGAGGAAAGTTAGTTCCTTGTCTTGTGTCAAGCTCGTTAAAAAATGAATCAAGGATTTTAGAGTATAGTTCCTTGTTAGGTAGATTGTAGAGAGTAGTTATGAGCATAGTTCCTTATCTTGTGTCAAGCTCATTTAAAAAATGAAACAAGGGTTTTGAGGATAGTTCTTTTCATGTGTCAACCTCACTAAAAAATGAAACAACTCCCACAAGTCTTTCCAAGATTTCGAAAGTAAACCTTCATTTCATCCACCTGGTTGAATGCAATGAAGCTTGGGGGGTATGTACCTTGATTTGCGTCATTATGCTGGGGGCATGCGAACTTATAACAAGCATATTTTTTCATTTCAAGCTTGCGTAAACATGAAACTGAATCTAAGCATAGTTCTTTTCCTGTGTCAAGCTCATTAAAAAATGAAACAAATCCTCCTCTAATTCAGTTGAGAGTTTGACTAGATCTCATAAATGTTAAGTTGTATATTTAGGTTAGTTGTTTCAGTTTTTGCATAATTTTCTTACAATTTTAGGTTGAGTCTTTCAAATGATCTCGTAACTGAACCTTCATTTCATCCAACTGGTTGAATGAAATGAAGTTGGGGGGCATGCGCTCTAGCAGTTATGCTTAGGGGGCATCAAGCACATTTTTCTCTATGTTTCAAGCTTGTGTAAAAATGAAACTACTTTGAAGCATAGTTTTTCTCTGTTTCAAGCTTTTGTAAAAATGAAACCTATCTCAAGTCAATTTCAGTTATTTTCAAGACTCGTTAAACTCATGAAAATCCCAAGATTATTTTGCTATCTTTCATTCTCGTAAAACAAATGAAAATGCCGAGTTCTTTCCGTCTTTTCCTACTCGTAAATTAAATTGAAAGTCGGCCATATGAGTACATTTTTATCATTTTTTCGAACTCGTTAAAAC
This sequence comes from Pinus taeda, assembly GCA_000404065.3. Taxonomy (NCBI): domain Eukaryota; kingdom Viridiplantae; phylum Streptophyta; class Pinopsida; order Pinales; family Pinaceae; genus Pinus; species Pinus taeda. The sequence continues at coordinate 10,051 of APFE030137026.1, forward strand.
TTACGAAAAAGTGAAACCTCAGAGTCACCTTTTAAGCCCTTTTCTGACTCCTAAAAAATGAAAAGATTGTCGAGCGTTTCTTTTACACTCGTTAAAACGGAATTAAAAGACGGTCCCCTTATAGCCCTTTTCTGATCGTAAAAACAAGAAAAGATTGCCGGGTTTTTGTCGTTTCAAACTCGATACTGGAAATAAAACGACGTGTCCTTGATTGCTTTTTACTTTTCAAGTCAAAGACACTAATCATGAAAGTACTCCTTGGTCGCAAGATCAAGCGGTTCTCC
>APFE030137037.1:0-59090 GCA_000404065.3 Pinus taeda
AAATGTTGCTAATTATGGCCTTTAAATTGCGAAATAGGTATGTGGGTTGCACGTTGTATCGATATGTTACTAGATGTCACCAACATAGTGGAAAATATGTAGAAATTGATTTTTCAATCTATACCTATTCCTCAGGGAAAGAAAGCAAAAGTGAAATGAAGTTATTAAAATTACATATAACTATTCATTGGGGGAAAGAAAGCAAAAAGTGAAATGAAATTAGTAAAATTAAATATAACTATTCATCAAGGAAAGAAATAAAAAAAGTGAAATGAAGTGAGTAGAATTAATAAAATTAAATGTACAATTAAATTATTTCACTTTGTGGGTTTTTATTTATGCTGTAAAGATGGTGTAAGTAAATTTTTTTGATGCATGTAAATTAAAAGTGCATACTATATTACAAATTAAATTTAATGTTGTATGTGCAAGTCATATTTTTGTACATTAATGATATTTATTTTAGTTAAAAAAATGTGAATTACAAAGCTTGTTTTCATCAAATAACATGGCAATTTAAAACTTCCTTAGGTTCACCGTTTCTCAAAACTATGTTAATGTGAATTTTGGTTCATGTTGATAAAAACCAATATTGTATTAATTAAGTGTCTCTCTAGGTGAGATACATGGAGAGTGCCTAAGAACTTCACACAATACACACATTTCTATTCAATGAGGAGAACCTAGTAGATATAGGCTTTCACACTAACACGGTGGTTTCAACCATTCCCTAGATAGTAGCATCTGAGACCTAATATTAGAGTCTCAATCTTATCCTTAAAACAACTAACTGTAACTTTATCTATTAATTCTAACACTCCCCCTTAATGGAGAAATGGTACTGAAAAAATAGCATATGCCTACTGGTCTAATCTCAGCTAGGCTTACAATAGTACATAAAAACTTGGTAACATAGTTTTCATTTTAGTACTCTTGCTTGAGAGTCCATGCTCGTTCATTCCTAGGTGAGGCTTCATTGTTACTTTCCTTGCCATGAGGTAGTGATATATTTTCACCTCCTTTTTTAGTTTTCTTCCCCAAAGATGGAATGCTTGAGCTCCCATCCTCCTCGATCTTGATTGTAGGCTGGTAATTGATAATACTTTAGAATGTACAAAGTTGGCAGGAAAATTTTTCCTCGCACTTCTTCCGATGTCAAACAATGGAATGTCAGTCATATTACCTTCAAAATTCATGAGATCATGATAATTTGAATTCTTTCTAGCTTTGTCTTCTTCTGCCAAGTGTTTGCAATCAGCTTCATGTGCCTTTTCCAATTGATCTTCAATAATATGTTCCTCTTTAATTCCTTCCTCAAGAAGGACTAATGGGACTTCTTGATCTTTAAACATATGTTGCTCTTTACATCCTTCCTAAAAAACAACTCATGAGTCTTCAGTCTCGCATTGTTGCAAAACATATAGTATCTCTTGATAATAATGGTCATTAATAAATCCACTAAGCCTCGTGAAAAAATTATCATTAGGGTCAAATATGTCTAAAAGTGTAGCCATATTGGAAAAGTCCAGTTTACCTCGCTTCTAAATTTCTTTCTGTATACACTCGGTCCTCTTAAGATCTCCAACAACCTCATTACCACGTAGGCAAGAAACTTCTCCCTTTGGAAACTCTTCAACTATAGAACATTGGGGTGCATGTTGTGGCTTCTATGCCACATAGCCAAATCTAAATAAAATCACCAACACAACTAAAAGAATAAGAGAAAGTACCAACAAAAAACACAACTCAAAGTAAAAAAAAATACACATCTAGAAAAGTGATCTTTGTTTGCTCCCTCTCGTCTATGCCACCCTATGTCTCCAGGTAGCGCCCTTGGACTTTCTATCAAGTGGATCTACTCTTTCCAATGGAGGGGAAGAGAATAGATTTGTGATGAAGCTGAAGTAGAATACAAAGCCTCAACTTCTCGTGCAAGTAAGAAAGTCCCCATGCGGTACCGAGAGCAACCAAATATCTACTTTTCCAATCCAACCACTCATCTATGTGAAACAACAACCATCCAATTTGAATGATTGATGGATGATTTGGTGGTGATTTCTACATAAAATTCTGCCTATCCCCGCCTTGACTAATTGACCAGAAATTTCACGACCACCGGTTTACCATTCTTTGAAAATTCCTTCATAAATCACTCCAAATCCTCCCTTCCCAATTCATTCAATGATCTCGTAAGTGAATACTACAGGAATACCAGTCATGTTATTTAGATATTGTTATATGGCATGTGGGGATATCAGCTTCTCTCCTCCTCCTCTATCTTTAGATCACATGGACGAATCATGTCTCTTAATGCACCACCAGCACGCCTCCTATGGTCTTCTCCACAGCTTCTGATCACATGATTGACATCAAACATATCCACATAGATCTCACCACAAGATACAAATCTCATCGGCACAGTACATCGTTTCAACTCACTGGCACAACATTTCTGAATGGTCCATCACTCAAATCTAGCTCCTTGTATCGATTTGGAAACATCCATGAACTTTGGCCTTGACTACACATGAGAGTCAACTCCAATTTGGACTCATTATAAACAAGTTAATTAAACACAGATTACACATGATCGCATTCCCTCTCACAAGAGAGTGAGGGATATTTGGCTTTGATACCATCATAAAAACTGATATTGTATTTCGTGCAAATGGTAATTTATATGAGGATGTGTGGATGGGATAAGAAGCGATTATGTCGATGACAGGAAAGTCATGAACATCTCATTTTTATTTTAAGCATGAGATGAAGTTGAGATAAAGAAACTTATGAAGAAGGAAACTTATGAATTATAGTTGCTTAAGTAAGCATGCAATGTGAAAGAAAAAGAAAAACAAACATTAACCAGGATATGAAAAAAATGTTTCCTAAAAATGTTTGCTTTGTGCTTAACTTGGAAATTCTATATGGGAAAAGTAGTTTAAATGGGGTTAAGAAAATAACTACTCATTTTAGATTACGTAGAAGAGTTAAATTCTTATGTATAATGATTTCTGAGGAAATTTTCTAGCTACAAAATTTGGTTATTTCGTTGGGTTCATTTTTCATGTAATTCTCCAAAATAGTCATGCTTGAGCATGTGGAGATTCTAGTATCGAAAGTGAAGAAAAAACACATATGCATGCATATTGATGAGCTATATGAATTTACAATGCAAGCACATGTGTGTATAGTATTATAGACTTTTAAGAATATTGTACTGTCAAATTGTATAGTATAGTTGCATGGTAATGAGTCATATGAATCTTCCACGTAAGCACTTTCTCATGAGTTCTAGTATTGATAGTCTCTTAAATGTTGAAATAAAGTAAAATTGATTACTCAGCACTCATAAAGATATTAGCTACCCCAACAAATATTAAGGGGGACTATGCCATGTAGAAGGAAAAAGAACGATTAACCTAATGAATATATTGGTAAAATAGGGTGGAGTGGTTATTGTTTTATGTTAGACTCTATGTTGAGCAAGGATGGGTTGGTTCTGATTTGTAGAATCAATGTTATGTCACTATCAATGCTTACAAATATGCATAGCATGTGCAAATTTGGTTTTTCCTACATACAGGGGATTTGCACTATATTGAAGTTATATAGTGATAGAATACATGCTTGGGCTGATATATGCCAATAGTAAATAGGCAAAGTATGTGTTACTATGTTAAGAGTCATGCTGGGAAAAGAAATTGAAGGTTATTAACTTACTGATAGGAAAAATATTATAACCAAAAATGTTATAGGAGGCAAAATGAAACAATTACCTAAAAAAGTAATGTTGTTCGATTTTGTTAACATTAATAACAAGTAATGTATATGGATGGAATATATCATTACTTGAGTGGCATACTTACATACGTTTCCTTCATGAATGCAAGAATCATAATTCTAATAAAACTAGACAATGATTCTAATCAGAGATTAAACTATAGTCATCATCAATCTGGATTTAAATAGGAACACAACAAAGAGATAACCATAAACACGGAGATGCAACATAAATAATAATTCATTTCATTAATGTAAAATACTGAAATATGCTTACAAACAAAAATGGAAATAAACCAGCTAGGGCGATGGTAGCTTATCTCTGAAAAGAGATGTGGCTGCAACATGCCTCTAAACTATATTAGAATAAGGCTTCAAGGCCTTTTTATTGTTGAGAAACAATGGAAAAACCTAAACATCCGAAAACCTAACGCTAGAAGATGAAACGCGAAACTATGGGCCCTATTTCAGTAAATTGGTACATCAACTTCCCAGTGTCGTAACTTTGGCATATGATCTTCGTTTGACACACACAATATCTCGTTAGAAAGATCTATCCGAGAACTACAACTTTGGGAAGAGAAACATGGATCCATGGATGCACATTTCTCTTAGTTTTCCTGAAAAAGCGTTGTTTAGGGCCTCAAAATGGCTCCAGAAGTTCACAACCTGAAAAACTGCTAAAAATAGTAAACTATGCTACAATTAAGTAAAGTGAAAAGCTGAAAGAAACAATGGTCGTGGTCCAAGTGGACTTGGTGGGTGGCCACCAATATCCACCTGGATCATTCCTCCCCCCTTGGGAAGATATGGTCCCCATTTCATTGAGTTCATCCATGAGATGATAAAACTTCTACTAAACTTGGTCCCTAGTGAGCCACTTGCCCTGGTGAAGGAGTTCGCCTGCTTTAACATCTTGATATAGTTGGAAATTTTGCTGGCAATTGTGCTTGATATGTGTGTCCATGATCCGATTTGTTGTATTTTTTTCAATTCAATATGGATTTAACTCTGTGGGTGCAAACTATTCTACAATCTCAGATGTGTCTAATAATGGTGGAAAGTATGGCCAAAGGTGGTCCACATTGAACACTAGGTGCAAGCCAAGGAACAGGTGAATGCTGAACTCCAATAAATTTTCTCCCACAACCTTGGTAATGTTGTGAGGACCATATTAGAGTGGTCTAAGTTTCTAATAGGCTGTGGTAAGCATTCCTTTTGCAAATCCAACTAAACTTTGTCGCCTACCTGAAACTTGTGTGGCACCCGATGTTGATCATGTCGCTTCTTGCACTTGGCATTTGATTTGTCTAGAATTTCATGGACCTATTGGTGAATATATTGGATGTGCTCAATGAAGTTGTTTACCTTATTTGTTTCAATATCGACATGAGCCAAATTTGCATGGGTAGTCGTAAATGGCATGGCCACATCAATGGGACATAGTGGCTGGAATCCCAAGCCCACCTGAAAATGGTTGTGGCTAGTTGAGCTATGGAGAGATCGGTTGTAGCTGTGCAGAACATAGTGGAGGCTCTCATCCCATTTGCATGGATGCTTTGAGTTCTACATGTGCAAAATGTGTATGATCATCCTATTAACAACCTCGACTTGGTGTGTTTGGTGTCTAGCATCGACCAGAGACTAGACCAAAATCTACTAAGCAACCTAATGTCCTGATGTGAGATGAAAGACCGTGGGATCCCAAAGTGTATACCCACACTTGTTCAAAGAAGAGTTTAGCTATGGCTTCTACAATGATATTCTTCTTACAGGCCACCATAATGACCTTGTTTGAGAACCTGTTGACAACCACAGAAAGATAATCATTTCCATGCTTAGTGGAAGGAAGGCCTGACATATAATCCATGGAGATGGATTCCTAAAGTTAACTAAGGGTAGGTAGTGGGGTATATAAGCCTTACTTCTTGATGGTTGGTTTGGAAATGGCAACTAGAATGCATGATCTGATGTACTTCCTGACATACTGTCGAAGATTTAGGAAATAGAAATATCTCTACAGTACTACCACCATTTTCATGAACCTAAAATGCCTAGTAGCCCAACTGTAGTGTGCTTCCCAAATCATCTTGGCACGCTCACTTGAAGGAACACAAAGGTGACCCAAGTAGCATAACAGGGCATTTTAGAGGTGAAAATCTGGAACGTGCTGACCCTCCAAGAGTGTCTGGTATGTGTGGCCAGATTATGGGTTGCTTTTGTAGAGAAGGAGCCAATCAGAAGGCTCATGCCCACAAGAGTTGAGAATGGTGGTTAACGCCATAATTTGTGGTTGACTGAGGAAATTGGAAACATTATTAGTGTCACCATGCTTATACTTGATATTCAAATGGAACTATAGCAAGCATGTAGACCACTTCTGATTGTGATGATTGTAACATTTCCCTTAGGTCTATATGAACTGCAAGGTTCGGTGATCTGTGCGAATGATCGTTTCCTTCCCAAAGCTGTAATGATTCCATTTTTGGCAGGCCTGCAAAATGGAATACATCTCTTTTTCATAAGTGGGATACTTTTAGACTATGTTTGAAAGTGTCTCAATATGATATGCCACTAGATGCCTATGTTGATTAAGGACTACCTCAGTAGCATAGTCAGCGGCATATGTCTTGACATCAAATGGTTGTTGCAATTCTAGTAATGTGAGCATTGGTGTCAAGTAGAGGTCATCATTCAACTCTGTGAATGCCTTCTCTTGTGATTTATACCAAAATAAATTTTCTTTCTCTCCTCCCTTGGTGACTTGACTCAAGGGCCAAGTGATATGAGAAAATCCCAACACGAACCTGCGGAAGAAGTTGGCAGGACCTCGAAAGCTATGGAGCTCTGTCAAAGTGGTTGGAGATGGCTAATATTGAATGACTTGGATCTTGGCTGGATCCACATGTACCCCTTGTTCATCAATAATGTATCCCAAATACTAAACTTGGGTCATGCCAAAAGTGCATTTCTCGAAATTGGCACATAGCTTGTGTTGCCACAGTGTTTGGAGAATGTGTCGGATGTGGTGGAGGTGCTCTTCAAAATTATGGCTGAAGATCGGGACGTAATAAAAGTATACTACTACAAATGAGTTGGTGAATAGCCACAATATGTCATCTATTAGACTCATAAAGTTTGTAGAAGCATTCGTTAATCCATAAGGCATAACCAACCATTCAAAAAGGCCCTCCCTGGCTCTTAAAGTAGCCTTCCACACATCAGAGGGTTGGGTTGGTACCTAGTGATATCCTGACTTCAAATCAATCTTGTTGAAATATTTCCCCCCATCAATTGGTCTAGGAGGTCATCACTCCATGGGATTGGGTACCTATTATGGACAATGATCTTGTTCAGTGCCTGATAGTCAATACAGATTCTCCAAGTCCCATCCTTCTTCTCTACCAACATGATCAAGCTCCCATAGGGTGATGAACTCAGACATATGTGACCTTTCTGTAGTAGCTCCTAAACCTAAATCTTGATTTCATCACTCTCCAAAATGGAGCATTGATATATTGGTCCATTGGGCAATGATGCACCTGGGGTTATATTGATGGAGTGCTTGACCTGACAGTGTAGAGAAACCCCTACAGGGGAGGTGAAGATGTCCTTGTACTCCTCCATGACCTTTTCCATCTGTAGTTGTCCTGCGAAGGGGCCATGTCTGGAGGTCATGGCCACTTTCTTCTTCTTTCCTTGAGGGCATATCATCAGGAAAGAAAATTTCCCAGTTTTGGAAATGAGCTTACTACATTGTTTTTTAGTAACCAAAGAGACAGCGATAGGTGGTTCTACCTTCGGTATCCTGTACAACTTATTTCCCAAAGTAACAATAAAATTGTTGGTCCTTGATTCTTACACAACATGTCACCTCCACAAATATGGTTGTCCTAATAATACATCACAAACTTCAAGGGGAGAAATGTCACACAATACCTCATCCATGAAGAGCTTGTTGTTGTATGGAAGGCGACATTACTAGCTCATGTGAACATCTCGTCCTTAGTGAAGGCCCCCGATGGTGTATGGTTATGGATGTGTTATGGCTGGCAAGCCTAGCCACTTCATGATATCTACAAAAATGAGGTTATTTTGGCTCCTGCTATTGACAATGAACTATAGCAGGGAGCCCTTTACCCACATCTTCGAGTGGAAAAGATGCTCCTCCTTTGGATCTTCATGGTGGAAACGATGGCACTGGGCTCTGCATCTATAATTTTCTTCCCTTTGTCACTCCCCTTGTTGGGTTCTAAATCAGAGTTGGAACATGCATCTGATTCTAAAACCTTTAGCTCGTCCATGAGTGACCGGTTGGCCTGACATTCACTTGAGTTGTGAGTGGAGCTCTTATGGAACGCACACGACTTTCCCGTGTTGTTTTTTGGCTTTGCAAGGCTTCTCTTTTCTTCCAGCTTTGGTGGGTTGTCTTGGGCCACCATGCCTTGGCTTTGTCTTTTACTCTGTAGTTTTAGGGCACCTTTCCCTTGCTTCAGATTCACAGTTCCAAAGTCTTGCTTCTTCTGTTTAAACTTTTTCTTGACCTTGACAACATATTGCTATGTCATTCTGAGTAAGGAGATGTTTAGGAATTCTATTTCTTCCTGGTTTTACTTATGCAAAAAGTTGCAGTATTTGAGTACCAAATGCTTCTCTAGATCCTCGATACCCAACTTTGTGTGAAGGGTATGGAAAATGTTGGTAAACTCTAGCACATCTTCATTCCTTCCCTGCTACAGTGTGGTCCACTTTATGTATTGATCCTCATAAATTCTGAAAGGGTAATACTACTCTTTGATGGCATATTAGAAGGAATTCCATGTGGGTACGGCTAAAAATAGTGAGCCTGTAATTTCATCCTTTTGCTCGTAGGAGGTTTCCCACTAGTCCTTGACATTAGGGACTACTTTGAGAAGAGTGAAAATAAACTTTTCCTGACTGGAAAAATATTGAACAAAAAAAAGCATCTAGTAGATTTAACCATTTATCGATGGTCTCTGTGTCTATCTGACCCTCAAATATGGGGATTTCAAAATCTACTTATACCTTAAACGGTGTGTCGCCCCTGGGTAGCCACTGAAGGATCTGGGCAAAGTTGTCCATCATCACATTCCTTTGTCGCTCGAGGGCTTCTTCGAACAAGATTTTGGTAGGATCTCCTACTTGCTCATCTTTCTTTTTATCTGTGATGGGAGGGCATTAAGATTTGTGAGGCTAGTCTTGTAAAGGTTTGACTAGTTCAAGCCTTAACTCCTTATATCCTGACCTCGTTGGGGACATGCAAAGAAAAACAGAGAAAAGGTACACTGCTCTGACACCACTAATCTAGATTTAAATAGGAATGCAAAAATTTTTAGAGATAACCATAAAAAAAAGGTGCAATCGAAATAATACTTCATTTCATTAATATAAAATACTGAAATATGCTTACAAACAAAAATGGAAATAAAACAACTAGGGTGATAATATCTTATCTCTAAGAAGAGATGTGGTAGCTACATGTCTCTAAACTATGTTACAATGAGGTTCAAAGGCCTATTTATTGTTGAGAAATAATAGAAAACCCTAAACATCGAAAAACCTAACCCTAGAAGATGAAACGCCAAACTATGGGCCCCGTTTGGGTAAATTGGTGAATCAACTTCCCGGGGTCGTAATATTGGCATACGATCATTGTTTGATGCACACAATATCTCGTTAGAAAGATCCATCAGAGAACTACAACTTTTTGAATAGAAACATCGATCCATGGTCCCATGTTGCTCCCATTTTTCACAAGAAACGTTGCTTAGGGCCTCAAAACAGCTCTAGATATTCAGGACCCAAAAAAATGCTAAAAATAGTTAACTATGCTACAATTAAGGAAACTGAAAAGCTGAAAGAAACAATGGTGGGGGTCAAAGTGGAATTGGTGGGTGACCATGAATATCCACCTGGATCAATGATGGTATAAAAACTACTTATAAATGGTATAATTTCTATTAAGGTATTGTACTAAGGTAAAGGATAGCAAGAACATGTTATAGTCTAAGGTTATATAACCTGTACAAATTGTGGTCAAATTAATCCTTTGAATAATGCATTTGCTTACAATGTGACTCCTTCTTCAATTGGAAGAAAGTATGGTTAAGGGGAAATCTATGTTAAAGATATTTCCAAGACATATGCATCCTTCGAAGGATATGTATAATAGAACCTGTAGGTATACTTGATTGAAGACCATAGTGCTTGGTGAAGTAGCACAAATGGGATGGACCCCTGGGTCAATTAAATTATATTTAACAATCTATTAAATTATATTAATATCGTAATTTGTACCAAGAAATTTTGAGAGGATATCTTATCAAATTGCATTGATAAGGTGTCTGGACAACATAAGAATTATGTGTGATTCAAATAAGAATTCATAAATATATAACTCTGGTGAGCTCCAGTATTGTAGCAATAATGCTGCAACTCCTAGGGCTCCCTTCTTTACTTTTATCAACTCAGTAGTTCGTAATAAACCTGGAAGCGACGATGTTGTATGCAGAAGTACTAGCTCTTACTGCGACTTTCACTTGATCAAATGGCACAAATTCTCTAGGAGCTTAAGCCAACTTCTATGAGTTCTAAGAAGAAAATTTTATTGTGATGGGAAAAGACTAATTCTACAGGGGCTATTCTACTTGCAGAAAGAGAATAAAAACTTAAATGGAACTCAAACCCTAGGAAACCCTAGAAAACCCTAATCATGCAAGAAAAGAGATGGAAACTAATGGAATGGGTGCCATTGATTACTAAAAAGGTAAATTTCATTTATTCAAGTTACTTCTGAAGAGAAATGGAAAGAAATCATCATTTTGCAATTTCGAATATTTTATGTGGATTTATTATGCTTGTTATTTGACTAATTGTGACTGTGCAGCAGTTTGGTGGCAAAGGAAAATGGAGTGGGATTTTGTAGATGATGAGGAAGGTGCAGAGGGGTCCTAAGAAGTCCCTAATACCCTTCTCAAGATTTCCATTATGATCATACTTCAAAAAATTTTCACATGAACTTCTACAGGAGGCTGCAAGGGATCTACAGGAAGTTCTGCATGAAGTTCTACAAGAGGAGGCCGAAAGGGATTTTTGGAGGTTTGAAGGTGGATAAATGGTAGGAAAAATGAAACGAAGGTTGTATGAAGGTGTTGAATGGTCTAGGACTGTGTTGATAAAGATTGGAAATGAAGGAAATGGTTGGATTGGTTCAAAGGGTAAGCAAGCAACTCTGTGAAGGAATGCAGAAATTAGGACAGTTTCGCGAAATGTGGTGAGCAAGTGAAGGATTATATGAAAATGAGCTAGTACAGGTTTTTCTATGGAAGGATAACAAGGTAGAATGTTTTTCAAGTGAGTTGCACACCTACTTATTAAAACTGACCCAAGCAAGAACCGAAAAAACGGAGTTCTCCTAATTTGAACTAAAATTTGACCTAAAAACAGAAAAGTGATAAACATAATTTTATGAACAGGAACATATGTGAGAATGCCATGGTAAATGAATAAGAAATGGTCTAAGCATGTGAATCCAAACAAATATCAACTTCTCCAACACAAAATATCACACTAGCAATTGCATTGGAAGAGCAAAGACTGTGTTTTTGGTGGCAGCAATAGTGCCTTGACCTCAAATCATGGTCCCAGGGAGGCAGAAAGGAGATCAAGACCTGCTAGTAGCCTTTTTGGATCTTTTTTTTTTATTGCAAACAATTACTTAAGAAACTTGAAGCAAGAACAACTATCCTTACCATCAAAAGCAACCTAATTTAACAAAGCAAGGTTTAACCTAAACAACAGAAATTGTCTTATGTATGCAAGAAAAACCATATAAATACATAAAGGATGTGTTGGGCACTTGGGTTGGGCCCTAACCCAAGAGCTCCAACCCTCAAGGAAAGATCAGTGTTGGTTCAAAATTGGATTCGAAGTGCCCACCGGACATGAGCTGAGTACAAGGCTACATAACAGTGTGAAAATATACTATGAAATGGCTAAAATCTAAATAAAAGAACTAAACACCTAAGCCCTACTATTTATACAAGCTGAGCCTCCAAAAACTCTCCTAAAATTAAGGGGCTCATCTTCCCAAAACTTCACATAAACAACAATCCTTCTTTACTTGCTCGGGTACCCCTTGGATGCACTCATGTGGCTACTTTTGCTTCGAGTTTTTGATGGATAATTCGAGGTGAGGGTTAATGAATGAAGTGGAAACCTTCTTACAAATCCTCTCCCTTGTTCTTTCTCGAATTTGGCTGTCAAATTCTCATTAAACCTTTGATTTTGTCTCCAAATTGACCAAAAATCTGCATAAAGCACACATTAGACTTTTCAGCATAATTACTAATCCAATTCATTCTATTAGCATAAATATAATAAAAAAAAATGCAATAAACTAATGACAATGGTGGATTAAGATGAGTTAGGAGACTAAATGAACCCATATAATTGTCCATTTTTGGGGCTCATCATCACCCACTACTGAATGGGTTGCTCATCCTCTGAGCAACTAGTCTATCTTTTCATCTCTGATGGCCTTGGTTTCCTCCCTATCATATCAACCTTCTGATGTGGTATACTCATGTGTTCCATAGAACTCTGCCTCCTTGTCCATGTCCTTCCACTACTCCTCCTATTCTACTTATTTCAATTCTTATTCTTTTCGTGGCCTTGAAATACATGGAGGCCTGCCTTTTTCTCTTTTATTTTGGCTTAATTGGTGTGCTCAGGGTAGTGAGGCAAACTGCTCCATCTTTCCAGAGTCTCACAGAACTCTTCTCTTTGTATTTCCTCTGCTTCCTCTTTTTCTCCTCTTGTCTCTTTTTCTTTCTCTATTTGCTCTGTTTTTTTTATGAAACTAGCTCAAGAAAATATAGAAAAGATAGATCAATTCCTTAGAATTCAGCCTCTTCGAGGGGGCAACCTCCTTTACATTACATAAATGAAAAATTCTTTGATTATTCAAATGAAAAAACCTCCTCTCTATATATAGGAGTTTAAGGAGTCACAATATAACCTAGCTGACATAACAATAATAATATAAAGCCACAAAAATAACAATAGAGGGATTCTATGGGGCAAAGTAATAACAATATGGGGACATAGGGGCACAACAATATTAATAAGGGATACAACTACAATAGTAATGGGGTAATCACTATTATTATACAGACCCAACATTCCCCTCTCCTCCAAAAAAGTATTTTCCTCAATGCTTGAGTAGTTCTGGATGCTTCTGTATAAAATTCTCATCCTCCCCTGTGGAATCTTTAGTGGATAAGTTATTCCACTTGATAAGATACTCCGAAATTGATCAATTTCGTAGCTGTCAAGTTCTTGTTTCTATGACTGCTTCTGGTTCCAATATAATTTTTCCTTCCTCCTTAAGTTCTCGCAATATTGTTTGAACTGGGAGCTTGTCACCTATAACCTTCTTTAAACATGAAATACGGAGAACTAGGTGCAATCGAGAACCTGCAAGAAGCTCCAATTTGTATGCCATAGTACAAATCTTTTGCAACACCTTGTATAGACCATAATACTTCGGTGATAATTTATTATCCTTCTTAGCTTGGTTTAGGGACATTTGCTTATATGGTTGTAGTTGTAGGAATACCTAATCGCCTACATAAAAACTTCTTTCGCTACAATGTTGATATGCCTGTTGTTTCATTCTATTTTTTGCCAACACAAGGTTACCCTATAAGTGTTGGAGGACTTATTGTTGATGTTCGATGTGATGTTCCAATGCTTGAACCTTATAATTTTCTCTTAAATATGATGTGATGGATGCTGGTTGATATCCATAAAGTGCCATAAATGGGGTCATTTTTGTTGTTGTATGGAAGGAAGTGTTATATCACCATTCAGCCAGAGGCAACCATTTGACCCTTTCTGTCTATTTATCAAATACAAAGCAGCGAAGATATCCTTCCAAACATTTGTTTACTATCTAAGTTTGCCCTTCAGATTGAGGATGATAATATAAGCTATGAGCTAACTGAGTACGAAGACAATAAAATTGTTATCTCCAAAAATTTCCAGTGAAAATGGGATCTCTGTCACTTACAATAATATTTGGGTTTCCATGTAGATTTTCAATTGTTTCCATAAATGCAGTAGACAATCTACTAGCTTTAAATGGAGGTGATAATTCACAAAACTGTGCATACTTGGTAATTTTGTCAACTACCACCATGATGACACTCTTTCCCTTAGAGTTGGGTAAACCTGTGATAAAATCCATTGAAACCTCCTCCCAACGTTGCCTTGGAATGGATAAAGGTTGTAATAGACCTGGTATCTTAATTTTTTCAACTTTATTTTGTTGGCAAACCAAACATTCTGCCACGAACTTTTGAATATCTGATTTAAGGCCATCCAAAAAAAAGTCCTTCTTAACCTTGTGATAAGTTTTTAAAAATCTTAAGTGGCCTCCTAAGGGAGAAGTGTGCAATTCCATAAGAATCTTTTGTTTTAGTTGGGAATTCTTAAAGAGTTATAAGTGATCTTTGTACCATAACAAATCATTTTGCTAGCTAAAGGTATCAGACATACTCGAATCTTGTTGTAGCTTTCGAATAAGAGCCCACACTTCTTCGTCATTCTTTCATTCCTTCCTTGCTTTGTTTATCGAATCTAGTTGGATAATAGAAATGGCGCACAACAATGCTTCCACATCCTCATCCTTTCTTCAGAGTGCATCTGCCACCACATTTTGCCTCCCTTTTTTGTAGATGATTTCAAAGTCATAACCCAGTATCTTTGTGACCCACTTTTGTTTCTCTTCAAAGGATAATCTTTGTTCTAAAACGTATTTTAGGCTATCATGATCCATTTTTACCTTGAAGTGTCTTCCCATTAGGTAGGGTCACCATTTCTTAAGTGCATGGAGTATTGCCAACATTTCCTTATCATAAATAGCTTTGTGTAAAAACTTTCCCTTGATTGGATGACTTTCAAAAGCAATGGGTCTTTCATCTTGCATTAAAATAGCACCAATTCCATTTCCTAAGGCATCACATTCCATAATAAAGGTTTTTGTGAAGTCTGGTGTAGCTAAGACTGGTGGTTGGCACATTGCCTCTTTAAGATGTTCGAAGGCCTTTGTTGCTTCTGGAGTCCATTAAAATGCATCTTTCATCAATAATGTTGTTAGACATGCTGCTATTCTCCCATAATTCTTAACAAAGTTGTGATAATACCCTGTCAACCTGAGAAATCCTCACAGATGCTTTATGGATGTGGGGATTTTCCATTCATTAAGGGCTTTAATTTTGCTAGGGTCTACCTTAACTCCTTCATGAGATACAATATGACCCAGATATTCCACCTCGTGTACTCCAAAGAAACATTTCCATATTTTTGCATATAATTGTTTCTCCTCCAATAGTTGTAGCACCCTGTGAACATGTTCAACATGATCCTTCCAAGACCTCTTGTAGATTAGTATATCATCAAAAAATACTAACACAAATTTTCTAAGGAATGGTTTGAAAATTGAATTCATCAAACCTTGAAATGTTGGAGGTGCATTGGTAAGGCCAAAAGGCATGGCCAAAAATTCATAATGACCCTCATGAGTTCTAAATGTTGTTTTTGGAATGTCTTCAGTCTTTATTCTAATTTGATGATATCCTGAACGAAGATCCAACTTGGTGAAGTAATTCATCAATGACAGGAACGGGAAACTTATCTTTAATATTGAGCTTGTTGAGCTCCCTATAATCAAGACCCATTCACCATGATCCATCCTTCTTGTGCCCCAATACTACTAGAGTAGAGAAAGAACTTTGACTCGGTTGAATTATACCATCCTCTAGCATTTATACAACCATATGTTCAATGCCACTCTTTTGGGCATAGGGATATATGTATGGCCTGATGTTTGGAGAAGCACTTCCTGGAATCATTTGAATAGCATGATGATGATCATGAATAGGTGGGAGACCCTTGGGAGTCTCAAATACCTTGGAATGATTGTCCAAGACTTTTTAGAGATCTGGAGAAATAGATGATTCGAATGTGGAAACATCTAGCAAACATAATTGTGCAATTACACCTCTTTGTTCATTTTTTAGAAGATTTGTTATACTATTAGAGCTGATTATCTTTCCAGGTTTCCCTGCAATACCCCTTAATTCAACTTCCTTTCCTTCCACAGAAAATTTCATGAAAAGTTCTTCAAAATTAAAAGATATTGTACCCAAGGATTGTAGCCATTGGACTCGTAGTACAGCATGAGCACCTCCCATTGGAATGGAAAGCATTGGGCTAGTCAATACATATTCTCCCATGGATAGCTTGATATTATGGCAGTTTCCAATGAAATTTATTGTTCCTCCATTTGCAACCATCACTTGACACTCTGTTGTTGGATATAAGAAGCAATTCAATTCTTTTGCTACCTTACAATGAATAAAATTGTGGGTACTTCCTGAATCAATCAATGCTATTACCTTTTTCTTCTTGATTTGTGCTTCTATCTTTATGGTTTGAGGAGTGGTAATTCCTGCCAATGCATTACAAGATATGGTCAGATTCATTTCTTCTTTATCTAGGATTTGTTCCTAGAGTATATCATCTTCTTTTGACCTTTCTTGCACCTTTTCTTCTTCTTCTTCTTCACAATCTATGTAGAATAATATATTCTCAGCACACTTATGACCTTTAGTATATTTATTATCACAACTATAACAAAGCCCTTTTTCTCCTTTTTCTTCAAATTGTGGTGGTGTCAAATTATAGGTTGTGGAAGTCTAGGGGCAACAACACTTCCATATTTATAGTTGTGAATGGTATGCTTCCTAGTTGCCATAATTTTGCTTTCCATTTCTCTTGCTAACTGGAATGGCTTCTCTAATGAATCAGGTTCCCAAAGGTGAACATCATGTTGGATATTATCCTTTAAATTCCTTATGAACACATCAATGCTATGCTCCTCTAGAATATTTTTTACCCTTATGTTCAATTTTTTGAACTCTCCAATGTGCTCCATTATTGAACCCTTTTGTTTGAGACTTATCAATTGGCTAAAAAAAGTGTTTCTTTTTGTATCCTCATAATGTGCTATCAATTATTCTGTAAAAATTGTCCAAGTGATAATTTGTTTACAAGAGCAAAGCCATTGATACCATACAAACTGATTTGGTTCCAAATATAAAGTTCTAATACGTACCTTTTGTGTGTTTTGCACATTATTGAGATCGAAAAATTGCTCCATCTGTAATATCCATGTTGAGAGATCCTTGCCATCAAACTTCCTCATATCAATTTTTGGAATATGGTGGGTCTTTGGTCCCACATTAGAGTCTATGAAATCACGATTAACATTTCTTTTGTTCGCATCATGAGTTTCCTTTACTACCTTTTCACCATTACTAAGGATTTCTCGTAGAAACTTTGTCAAGTCTGTCTTCAAATCTACCATGTCTCTCTTTAAATCTGTCTTCAAATCTATCTTCAAATCATCCATCTTAGCTTCCATTCCCTTTATCTTAGCTTCTATTAGCTTTTGTGAGAGTGACATTTTTTGCACTTGGTCTTGTAATTTTGATATATCATGTAGCATTTCTTCCTCTTCTTCATGAGTCATGCTAGAGATTTCAAGTTGCTTACTAGGTGTTTGCATTTTCTTTCCTCCGGGCATCATTTAATGATAATAATGCTCTACTATACCTTTTGAATTCCTTCAAAATAATTTTTCAAACCAAGCTTAAGCAAAAATTAAAAAAAATCTACACTTCTTTTTTCACTTTGTAGGAGCTCGATATTGCCTCTGAGGTATCTTTGTACTTTCAGATCATTCAGTTATGAAATTGCGACCTACAGTAGCCCTTTATTTCCTCTTTCTAATGCCACCAGTGTGATCCAAATTGGATTCTCCAAGGAAGCGTTATGCGAAATATCCTACAGTGAGCTAACTATAGACTAGTTTAGTAGAGCGAACTTGTATGACGTGCCACAAGTCACTATTTCGACCTTTGGCTCTGAAAAATATATACAAGAAAATACAGTCTGTACTCTTTCTGTACCTTCTGATGAAATTTCAATCTGATGCCCAGAGAGAAAGTTATGACTATTTTCCCCAAGTCACCTATTTGGAATGTAATTCAAGAGTCTGCAAAAAGACCAACTTCCTCATATCATACCTCTGCAAATATAACGCGAAAAGGTCTAAAATTTGGACCCAAGATTCAACGTGATTTCTTCTCAAATGGTTTTTCTTTTAACTTCTGAAACATTGTAGATAAAAAGTTATAGTGAAAGTTCCACGATGACCTGTTTGAAGCACCGAAACCCTAGAATCCAAAGCTCTGATACCAAATGTTATGAAACCAGCTCAATAAAAGATAGGAAAGGTAGATCAATGCCTTAGAAGTCAGCCTCTCCGAGAGGCCAACCTCCTTTACATTATGTAAATGAACAATTCTTGGATGGTTCAACTGAAGAAACCTCCTTTATTTATATAGAAGTCTAAGGAGTCACAATATAACCCAACTGACCTAACAATAATAATATAAAGCCACAAAAATAACAATAGAGGGATTATATGAGGCAAAGTAATAACAATATGGGGACAATAGGGGCGGAACAATATTAATAAGGAATACAAGTACAATAGTAATGGGGTAATGACTATTATTATAGGGACCCAACAGTTTCTTCTTGTTCTGTCTCTTCATCCTTCTCCTCTTCTATTTTAGTTTCTTCCTTCTCATTTTCTTTTCCTGTAGAGTCATCAGTTGCTTCACCTTCTCCCCCTTTCTTCTCTCACTATCAAAAGGACTGATATCATAGGTGAGGGCTTTTATGTCACCTTCTGTTATCATGTTTTTGAAGACTTCCCATGCTATAGGGAGTGTGAATGTATTCATGGCTTATTCCACTAAAATTTTAATTAACCCATGTTGAGCTTCCTGATCTAGACTCCCTACCTTAAAGTTAATGATGAAGTCTATGAATCCTCCAATCATTGTGCTTATACCCCTTCTAAACACCAAATGTAGAGTGGAGACAAGAATTTTGAAGAAAACAGGAAAAAATGGAAAAAAAATTGTTTTTTTTTTTTAAGAAACACTTAGACCCTTTTTTTAATGCAATTTCTCTTTTCTTCAGGCTTAATTCTTCTCCAAAATTGCATCACTTCTTTTGCAGAAACATGAAATAGATAAAAACTGTTTTTTTCTCTTGTTTTTAAAGAAACAGGTAGAACTTTTGAATGAAATTCCTCTTCCTTTTCAGGCTTAATCCTTCCTTAGAATTGCATCACCCTTTGTATATATATGATTATGCAAAATGGGTTTGTACTATTTTTATTTTTATTTTTTTTACCAACATAAAATTTGTATGTAATTCCTCTTCTTATGTGGACTCAGTTCCTCCTTTAAATGATATAATTCCGTGCATATTCATAATTAAGGTGGGTATGCATGGAACCTACCTCCTTAAGTTAGAAATTTTTCAAAAACCCGTGTTTTCTTCTAAAAAAGTAGCTCACTGCCCCTCTTGTAGAACTAGTTATAGGTGCTCCTGTGGAACCTATTAATACTCTTGTACAACGCAAATAGCAGAAAATGATAGAGAATGATTTTTTTGTGGCTATGGAGGTTGTACAAAGCTTGTTGCAGCTACAGGGACAATGATAAAATGGAAACAAAGGTGGTGAATGTGTTCAAGGCAGAGTACTTATGTTCACTGGAGATATTTCCCGCGATGATGTGAGGTGGCAAAAAGGGTGCATTGTCATTATTCGGACCATTGGTCCCTACTGCAATGTCATCATGGGACTTCATGTTTTCTTCCCATAATCACTTGCCATCATTGGCGCATGAGCTCAAGAAAGCCACCACTACTTGATTGTTAGATTTTTCCAGGAGTTGACTAGACACATGTGTAGTGTGATCTCTGGATGAGCGCGATCGAACTAGTTAAGGGTGGCCAGTTAACTGGCCACCTTTTTGGCTTAATCCCAACCGTTTCTTTCATTTATGAAGTTTCTAATCATATATATGCAAATAGAGCAACGGGTATAGACGCTTACCTGTGAGTCGAATGTATGTGTGGCGAGGCATTTTGACTCCTTTTGTTGTACATGCTTGTGTTTCCTTTGTTGCATGCCTATACTTCCTTTGTTGCATGTTTTTTTCTTTCTGATTTTTGGCCGATTGTTTTGTGCAGGTATCCTCTGGCTAGATCTCAGCTTGAAATGTCTCCTTCAATCTTCATGGTTGCACTTTTTCTGCTGTGGCTGGACTTTTGCAAGGTAGTGACTTTTTTTTTCCATCGATCCTAAATGGTAGAATGAATTGACCTAAAATGTTCTGAGCATTTTTCCATCATCATTATGAATGTCCCATAGAAAAATTGTGGCCAATGGATGCACGGATTTCGAGAAAATTTTAAAATGGCTATAGGTGATAGAGCCTGATTTCTTGGAAAATATACACTGGCATTAGCTGAAATTGCTTGGGAATGTTTCCATCATCCCTATATGAATCCCCATGAAACATTTTTTGAAATGGATGCACGGTTTTCAAGATAGGGAAAAAACAAATTTCTACTCTCTGTATTTTTGTATCAGAGCATTCTGTAGTTTTTTGGACAGTAAGAAAAAATGAGCTTGGGCTGTAATGCAAACATGGAAATGATGGAAAATAGGTTTGAATATTGCATGGGGGATTTATAAAATCTTTTTGAAGCTTCC
Organism: Pinus taeda; assembly: GCA_000404065.3. Lineage (NCBI taxonomy): Eukaryota > Viridiplantae > Streptophyta > Pinopsida > Pinales > Pinaceae > Pinus > Pinus taeda. The sequence continues at coordinate 20,510 of APFE030137037.1, forward strand.
CTATTCCCCAAACTGCTTTTAATATCCATTTCTAGCTCTCTATAATTTCTACAGGACCCTCCTGTAGAAAACACAAATTTTGGAAAAGAAGCAGAGTGATGCGAAAACAATGTCAAGAGTGATGGAGAAAGGTGAGAGAAGGTAGGATATGTGTTGTTATTGGTTTCAAAGATTTCTCAACACTTTTTTTTTCTTCCTGAGGTTCTCTTGCAAGCCTGCAATACATCTGCAAATTCATTTTTCTCTTTTTTCTCTTTTTTTGAAAACAACTAGGGTGCCTCAAGGAGGTTTTCACCATAATTGGTTGCCCTGGGCGCCTCGAAGGGAGGTTTTCACCCAGGAAATTTATTCTCTTTTCCTTTTCTCTTCTTTCCATCCCATTGACCACCTCATGGAGTTTTTCAATCAATGAGCCAATCTAAGGAGCCTCCGAGGAGGTTTTCACCTTAGATTTTTATTTTTTTCTCTTATTTTTCATTTCTTTTTTTTCTACCCTACCCTACTTGGAAAAAAAAATCATTTTCAAGTATAAGAATACTTCCAATGGAGTCATGTGCACATTGAGATGATAGACAAATTGATGTGGAGGCTTGAAATGTATGCTTTGACATATATTTGGATTTCAGAGACCAAATGATTTGACTTTCAAGGGATGAAGCATAATTGAGGAAGAGAGTGATGCTGCAACTTAGTGACTTTTTAAAACCACATTTGAATATATTTGTGATGTCCTTGGTCCTTTTTCTGATTTGTATCATTCTTCATGTCTTCTTATATCATGACCTTCACACCTTCCCCTTTTTGCTGATTTTTCTCTTGAATACGTGGAGGATTTGATGGTAACCATAAGGGAGCTCTCTCGATCTTTGATTCTGATGTCTTCTCTTCATCAAGTGCAACCCATGGTTCTTTGAGCTTTTCTTTTACACCTTCTTCTGCTGGATGTGGTTCTTCAGTGATATCAATATAATCCCTTTTTTGCAATACTCTTCCTGAGCTATGGTGAATATCACTGAGCTCAAAAGGAGTTGTTTGGAAGTGTTGCACCTCAGCATTGTAATTGGGTTGAGCGATTCCAATGTGAGGGTTTGGAAATGGTGGTCCCCCACTATATACTTGTTGGGCCTATCTGTTGTTTATGTTCGGTTGACCAGGCATTTGGGGTTTCCTTGGTGGAGGAGGAGGCGATGGTTGTAGTTGAACAGGTGGTGAAGGCAAAAGAGTGGGAGGAAATTTGTATTGGGGCCTCAGACCCTGATGAGATGCATTCCATTGAGGTTGTGGTTGAGCATGAGGATGAAATGGATGAGCAACTAGTTGGGCATAATATGGATATGTGAAGGACCAAGGAGGAGGCGTGGACTGGGAAGGATGAGCAGGGGGGCCCAAGAAGGTATAGAAGTGACTTGGTTGGGGTTGTAGTATGCTTGAGATGTCTCTTGCATCCCCTGCTAATATGGTCTAGGTACATGTTTCCTCCTTTAGTCTATGTAATAGGTCTATTTAGTGACAAATTCAGCCCCTTGGTACATATCTTTAAGTCAGGGCAAGGATGGGCACTTTTCTGTGAAATGATTTTCTTCACACATTGAACAAACCTTTATAGATTTCAATGGGAATTCATTCTTAGGATGCTTGTTGGTGCATCTAGGGAAAAAAATGACCAAAGCCCTATTTTCTTCCTCTTGTTTTCTTTTGATATGCATGGCAATAGTATGCCTCATCTCGCTCTTGAAATCTTCCAGCGAATTCTCAAATTCACTTCTGAGAGATGAGTTGGAAGACAAAGTATTGCTCCCAACATTTCTATTTTCATCCATTGGCTCTAGAGGAATGGTTTATTGCTCTTCTTCTATTATAGGATCTTCGTATATCTCTGGAGGTTCACCTATAGGTTCTTCTGGATCACTGCCACCAAAGAAGAGAGAAGGGTGACTTAGTGATGTGGTGGGTGTCTTCGGTAGGAGTTTTCCTAAATTATCTTTGTTCCTAAGAGGCATGAAAGGAAATCTCTTTTTTTAATTTTTGTTTTCCTTTTTCTGCTCGTACCTGCAAAAACTGAAATGGATTGAACAACAAATTACAACTAACTAAAATAAACCTTGCTGAAATGAAAATTGTAGAATTGAAATGAAAGCAAGAGATGACTAATCTACTTTGCTAAAATGAAATTGTAGAATTGAAATGAAAGCGGGAAATGTCTAATCTACGCTTGCTCAGATGAAATTGCAAAATTGAAATGAAAGTAGGAAATTTCTAATCTACGCTTGCTGAAATGAAATTGAAAAATTGAAATGAAAGCATGAAATGTCTAATCTACGTTTGCTAAAATGAAATTGTAGAATTGAAATCAAACAACTACTTTACTTTTGTTGAAATAAACTAGTTAGCAAAATGTTGTAGTAGAGAATATAAGAAAAGCAGTAATCACAGAAAACTCTGATGCTTCCCCAGAAATGGTGCCAAAAAGAAGTGGTGAACTCCAGTATTGAAGAAATAATGCAGCAACTCCTAGAGCTCATTTCTTTACTTTTATCAACCCAGTAGTTTGTAACAAACTTAGAAGTGACGGTGTTGTATGCACAAGTACTAGCTCTTACTACGACTGTCACTTGATCAGCTGGCACAAGTTGGCTAGGAGCTTAAGCAAAATTCTATGATTTCTCAAAAGAAGCTTTTACTGTGATGGTATAAGACTAATTCTATGGGGGCTATTCTACTTGTAGAAAGAGAATGAAAACAAAAATGGAACTCAAACCCTAGTAAACCCTAGCAAACCCTAATCGTGCAAGAAAAGAGATGGAAACTATTGGAATGGGTGCCACTAATTACTAGAAAGGTAAATTTCATTTATTCAAGCTACTTCTAAAGAGAAATGGAAAGAAATAATCTTTTTGTAATTTTGAGTATTTTATGTGGATTTATTATGCTTGTGATTTGACAAATTATGACTCTGCAGTGGTTTGGTGGAAAAGGAAAATGGAGTTGGCTTTTGCAGATGATGAGGAGGGTGTGGAGTCCTAAGAAGTCCCTAGTACCCTTGTGGATATTTCCATTGCGATTAGACTTCAAAAAATTGCTCACATGAACTTCTACAGGAGGCTGCAGGGGATTTAGAGGAAGTTCTACAGGAGGAGGTCAAAATTGATTTTTGAAGGTATGAAGGCGGAAAAATGGTGGGAAAAAGGAAATGAAGGTTGGATAAAGGTGTTGAAGGGTCTGGGACTTTGTTGATAAAGATCGGGAATGAAGGAGATGGTTGGATTTGTTCAAAGGGTAAGAAAGCGACTTTGTGAAGGAATGCAGAAATTAGGACAATTTGGTGAAATGTGGTGAACGAGTGAAAGATTTTGTGAAAGATGAGCTAGTATAGGTTGTTTTGTGGAAGAATGAAAAGCTAGAATGTTTTTCAAGTGATTTGCACACATACTTCTTAAAACTAACCCAAACAAGAACAAAAAAACAATTTTTTCCTAATTTTACATAAAATCTGACCTAAAAACAAAAAAAGTGTTGAATAGAATTTTATCAATAGGAAACTATGTGAGAACGCCATGGTAAATGAACAAGAAATGGTATAGGCATGTAAATCCAAGCAAATATCAACTTCTCCAACTCAAAATATCACACTAGCATGTGCATTGGAAGAGCAAAGACTATGTTTTGGTGGCAGCAATAGTGCCTTGACCTCAAATCATGGTCCGAAGGATGGAGAAAGGAGATCAAGACCTGCTAGTAGCCTTTTTGGATCTTTTCTTGTTACTACAGTAAACTACTTAAGCAACTTGAAGCAAGAACAACTATTCTAACCATCAAAAGAAACATTATTTAATAAAACAAGATTGAACCTAAACAATAGAAATTATCTTATGAATGCAAGAAAAAGCATACAAATACACAAAGGAGGTGTTGGGCACTTTGGTTGGGCCCTAACTGAAGAGCTCCAGCCCTATAGGAATGATTAGTGCTGGTTCAAAACTGGATTCACCTTCATTGATGAAAAAATAACAGTTACATCACAAAACTATCTTCAAAAAGAGCTCAAAAATGAACTGAGTACAAGGCTGCACAACAGTGTGAAAATATATTATGAAATGGATAAAAACTAACTAAAAAATCTAAGCACCTAAGTCCTGCTATTTATACAACTTGAGCCTCCAACAGTTCTCCTAAAATCAAGGGGCTCAGCTTCCCAAAACTGCAGGTAAACAACGGTCCTTCTTTACTTGCTTGGCTGCCCCTTGAATGCACTCATGTGGATACTTGTGATCCAAGTTTTTGATGGGTAATTCAAGGTAAGGGTTCATAAATGAAAGGGACACCTACAAATCCTCTCCCCTGTTATTCCTCGAATTTGGCTATCAAATGCTCATTAAACCTTTGAATTTGTCTCAAAATTGACCAAAAATCAGCGTAAAGCACACATTAGACTTTTTGGCATAATTCTAACCGAATTCACTCTATTAGCATAAATATAATAAAAAAAATGCAATAAACTAATGAGAATGGTGGATTAAGCTGAGTTAGGAGGCTAAATGAGCCCGTATAATTACCCATTTTTGGGGCTCATCAAACTCAGCTTTGGTAAAGGGTTATATAATGTTAGGAATGAGCTAACATGTACATACCTTGAGATCATAAACACTTACAACTATGACGAGTGTATGATTGTAAGTAGTAAAAACTTTCATGTGTAATGACACAAAATTATGCGTGGACAACAGGTGTTGAAGCATAAATAGGGCATTAGTAAAACATACGTGGTAAATTAATGATCTCATGAATGTTAAAATTCAACAACTATGAGCTAATAATCTACTTTAGAACACAAGAAGAAGGTATAATTAAGAGAAAAAATGATTCAATCAGTTAGTGTGAGATTGGTATTGTAACATGGCATAAAAAATCTCTTAATTACATATATGAACCATGAAAAATAAATGTTGGTATGATTATTCACATGATGGAAAATATGTGAATTAAATTTATTTCATGCAGGTGATACCATGAGGATGGCATTATAGGTTGTACAACAACTAGACTATGTACAATAGTACATGGGACCTTATAACTAGATATGCTACAAGTTTGTAAAATGAAATGTGTATTAGTGTGTATAGCATACCTTGTGTGCAGGGTATGCAGTAGTCATTAGAGGGATGTTTGGCTAGGTAAAAAACCTAGAGATTACCTAGAAGAAGGAAAGTAAGCTTGGTATAAGTAACTATGGTTAATCGCAGTTTGGCATACATAAAATTTCAATAAATATATGTATACGAAATGTGAAATAATATGTTATAACTTTGCAGGCATATTAATGTTGAAAATATGCCAACTATTGTATTGTATGTAGAGATACTACAAGATGCTGGTGTTCGACAAGAAGACAAGGGCTTGAAATAATGCAATCAAAGGACATGCATTCTTCAGATAAAATAAATGCTAAGTAATAGTTGCTTTAATAATAGCAGATTATGATATTTACTATAGTTGAACTTTGCATCGATAAATTCTCACAAATACTTTGGAAAAAATGTGTGACAAGTAGTTATGGAAGGAGCGATGGTCGGGACACTCTTTGAGACCAATGTAGCTATGGAAAGAGAGATGCTCGGAGCACTCCTTATGGCAGATGTACATCGGAAAATTTGCATCAGATGGAAAATCCATGAAACATGTTGATTTAGAAACCAACTACTTGTGAACAAGGATATGTTGCAGTGATACACTAAAGATGGTGTAAAATTTAAGGGGTGGAGTATGTAACACCCTTCCATTGTGTACTACATTACTGTAAACCTAAGCTAAGGAAAGCTAGGTGATATGTAATATGAAAAGAAAATGTATTATTAAATTGATTAATAAAATAAATCACTTGGAGGGTGGAGGACCAAGAGAGAGGATATACTTGCCAAATCCCATGAGGAATGGGATAGAGATGAATCTCTCATGATAAGCTTCTATATGTGATTCTAGATAATATTGGATGGATTGGATATCCATCAAATGGATGGGAGATAAACATCCATCAGACATAAAAGCTTTGTGGGAGATAAAGGCAAGCTTTTATGTGGAAATGCGTCGTGGGAGATAAAGATGAGCGTTTCTGAATAAGACCTAGGCAAATGGAAAAATCCATAAAGAGGGATGCCACTAATGGTAACTAAATCATGAAAGAGGGTATTAAATACCAGTGCATCGATCAATGGAGGACATTTGATCCTTTGCAATATCTTCAGCTTAGGGGAATCAGAGGTGGTTCATTTGCTGGGTGGTAGTGCTCTTCCCTCCAAGTGAGTTTTAGTTGTTGTTATTTGCATGAAATGGTTGTATGTTGACTATTATTCTCTCTATCGATGATGGTCTCGAGTTTGTTTATGAGAATATTTTCACCAGTTTCTCTTATTGTTCCAGTTTTTTATTGAAATGATTAACCCGTGAAGCTCAATTGTATAGATAAGGTATTATCTGTGTCTTATGTATGTGAAATTCATTGTGTATGATAAATGGTGGTATCATGGTAATTAGTTATCGGTACTGGTGTCACTTCCTTAGATTTCTCATTATTGACTTGCATGTGACTTCTAGTGTGAAGTTATCAGTAGAAGTACATTAAACGAAGTAACAGTTTTAGTACCCACGTAGGGTAGCACAATGAACATACTTAGATTACCTGTGCTAATGGGTTACTATGAATGTGATGGAAGTATTATAGAGTTAATAGTGGAATAAATATGGGTTTTACTAAGATTATATAGGAATATGTGAGATGACTATGGATTTTGTGGATTCTCTAACTCATCGTATTACATCCACTACAAAGATATAGTATGCTCATAATGCTCTAAAGTAATATCTATTTATGAAAACTCTAGGATTGAGAAATATGTATCCTATTTTATGACTAATGGGTTAAGTATCTGTTTTTCAAGTATAATTAATATGCATGGGAATGAAAGACTTGTCAATAACACTATAACAAATCTAACATTCCATATATAAGAACTAGTAAAACAATTAATAAGAAAATTTTAACTATGGCCTAACAATAATATGGATGAGGTACGTTTTGAAGATAAGATCTACAAGGAGGGGTAAAGCTTTAACTGTATCCAAAACTTGAAATTTATGGGTCTTGGAGGCTAAATTCTCGAGCAGGCTAAGGATGTTCGTTATGTTATGTAACCCGTAAATTGAAGTATGGATGCAACATTTCTTTGTCTCTTTTTCTTTTTTAGCATATGTTACATCCAATCTTTAAGTGGATGTAACATATGAGAAAAAAGATATAAAGGAACAAATGTTACATCCATACATTAATTGACTTGTTACATGAACACTCTTACATCCATATGTTCGTCGTCATTTTAATATTAGAAACAAAGACTGTTACATATTTGGATTGTTTTGCAGGGTTTCACATGTATTGAACCATTGAGTGACTTGCAGAAGTTTCTAAATTCTTAGTTGGGTTTGTATTTGGTAATTTCAACCACAATTTGCAAATATTTTGTTGTTCATTTTAAATAAACATTAAAAAATTGGTTATCTGTTGTTCATTTTAAATATAATGTCCAAATATATATTTAGATATATAGAAAGTTTAACAATAGTTATATGGTTAGATTGTTTGATAACATCCATGTTTAACAAATTTAAACTTAGTTATCCCATAAGTGTATGTATGGGTGAGATTACATGAATTTTAATTGGTATATATAAAAAAAAAATGTGTTTCATTACCTACGTAATGGCATTTTATTTTCATTAATTGGAGTTGGATATTTAACTCTTACTTGCATATTGAAGGAGATTCCTCATCATACATAGTAGTGTGCATATTCAATGAGAATCCTCATCGTATAATTAATTTTTATGTGGGTTGGTTGATTGTTAATCAATTTTGGAGTTGAGATATCTAATCCAACTAAAATAGCTCCTACTTTGGTGTTTACTTTAGAATTTCTCACAACTAATTGATTGTATGGTTAGGATAGTATTTCTATCTTAATCTAATAATTAATGTCTTTGTATGTGTGTTTAATGTAATATAAAACAAGTTTTTAGTGTGTAATTAGTTTCTTAAATTGGTACCAGAGCAAGTGATTCTAAGTAAACTCCCTTATGGGAGGGCCCAACTATTTGTAAGAAATATGTGAGTTATATTTTGTATGATTATATTAGAGATGTGAATTTAATTAACATATGTGTGTTCTAGTGTGTTTAATTTTATAGATCTATGAGTTGTGCATGTGTTGAGCTACCTCGGAAAGTACATTCTGTGAGGATTTTGTTGAAAATATTTGATTGAGGAAAGACTTCCAAACATTAGGAATGAAAAATTGATTATAGTTTTTGCATTGGAACTCTATGTTTAAACGACATTTTATTTCTACACACACTTAATGAAGAGGTCAGTTTCTTCTTTCATGTCATGATTTGTGACCTATGCTTGGAGCAAATGAAATGGGTCACAGTAGTAGAGGGTGTGAAAACCCATGAAGAAGATTCCAATTCATCACATGTTCTTCGAAGGGAGATGTAAAATAGATGTCAAGCTGGTTGTTCTTGCAGATTTTATTGTCTTATTTTGATGTGATATGCATCAAGTTTCAAAGTAGATGACGATTTGAGTTTTGAGATTTCTTATATTCATCAAATGACATGGAATGATTGATTGTCAATGTGAATGGGAATATAGGTTTCATCCCATTCATTTTCATGATTCCAACTACTAACATTGTCCATGGTTCTTCCTGTTGTCATATTTTGAGCAAATCTTGGATTAGTTGTTACAGGGTGTGGCTATTGGTGAAGCAACAAGTAAAGCATTGTTATTTCTGTAATGTTTTGTGTCTTTTTCCACTAAAAAAATAATTGTAGGGGAGATCTATATCTCACTACTACAAATTAGGGAAAGGCTTTTTCTATTGATAATGAATTAGATTCGATTACTAGCAGCATGGACTCAACCTCCACGCAATAATTCAAATTCTTGAACCGCAACATAAACGATAGATGAAAATGAGACCAATGGAGTACAAGAATAACTTTGTTTAGGTGATGTGTTTGAGAACTCTATGATAATTTTGGGACCTATGTGTTTCTAGAGCTACCTGTGTATTATCCAAAGTATGCAAATATGACTTAGTTGTTGTTGTGAGTTTATATTAGTAGTGGAAAATTTTGTTATTTTTTGTTTGTAAATTATATGATGAAGAATAACTAAAATTAGATTGTCATGTTGTAATAATTGAATATTATCTAGATGATTTTCTTATATGACTACTGATTAAATACATTATCAACTATGTATCTTGCTAGATGGAAATTTATGCATAGAAGGAGTAGTAGTTCAATTTAGTTCGGTAGTTTTCGATGTACAAAGGGATCCCTCATTTGTTGAAGATGTGAGAGTCATGTTCTAGTGAGTTTATATGATATCTTTGGATATTTTTCAATAATTAAATTTGGGAGATTTGTGATTCAAAAGTTCTATAGTGGAAATTGGAAATTCAACTTGCCCACTAGACCTTTACGAGGGTTATGAGGAGTTCACTCTATGTGATATCAATTTTTTTTAAACAAGCTAATGAAGAATTTGTAGACAAGAATATCAATGACAAGTACTTGTTAAGGCATAGAGTTGGAGATTTAAATCCCACTTGTCTTGTACATATGGAATAATATTACTCATCATAAATGTAATTGTTATGTAGGTTGGTTAATTATTAATTAGTTGGATACGAGAAATTTAATCTAATTAAAATAGATCCTAATTTGGTGCTTAGTTGATAAATTAGCTCAACTAATTGATTGTATGGTCAAGAAAGTATTTGTATCTGAAATCAATAATTAATATATCTATGTGTATTTAATACAATTTAAGACATGTTTTTGGTCTACAATTAGTTTTTTACAGACATGCTCCCTTTATTCACGTACGATCATCGATATTATTCCACTATGTTGTTTCACTATTCAAATGCCAATAGTTGATGTTACAGCTTAAGGTTTTGATCATTTTTTTTCATGTAACTTCTTTTGTTTTCCACTATTTCAATTTTAGCATTATTATGTTATCATCTCACATAGAAACAATAGCATGAGACAAAAATTAGGTTTGAAACTTAAAGTAAATATTTTGATCATAAAGCTTATAGTTATTGTGTGGACACGCGTATTTTACAGACTATGTGTAAGTATGTCATGTCCTCAAAAAAAAAAAATTCACTAATGTAGGTCAATATTAAATTATGTGTAAGTTTTTAAAGTTATTAATAGACTAAGATTAATTATTAAACTATAAATATGTATTTGAATGGATAGTAAATTATCTCATGCATTTAAAAGTTCCCTTATCATATAAGTGAATTTGAATGTATCATAAATTTACCTTTAACAAAAATAATTACCATATTAAACTTCCAAATTATGTAAAATTTTAGACATTTTTACTCTTTACTAAAGCTAACGACATTTATTAAATCAAAGGAAAAAAGTTAATTGCACATAAACAATCTAGAAGCTTTCTCCAAAAGCTTTTAATATTTATTTTAAGTCAACATTTTTAAAATAAATCTTTCAAAGGAAAATCCATACGTAGGGATATAAAATCTTTAAAGAAAAAATATTTTCACATCAAAGTTGTAATATTTGAAAATATTAATTTGAAGGAGTGAGAGAGGTAGAGAATGGTAAGAAAGAGAGAGAGGGGGAGATATAGTGACAAGGTTGGCTGGCAAAGAGAGAGAGAAAGAGAGAGAGATATACATGGGAGAGAGATTGTGAGAAGTTTGGATGGAAGACAGAGAGAGAGAAGGAGAGAGATATCGGGGCAGAGAGCAAGGTAGTAGACAGACGAAGGACTTGAGAGAGGACTTGATAGAGAGGAGTTAAGAGGGAGGGATATAGAAATCGACTTCGGGGGGAGACGAAGTTAATAAGAATGACATAGAGAGAGAAAAGTGGAGAGAGAAAGAGAGAGGCAGTGATAAGGGAGAGATAAAGAAAGAGTGTGTACATTTTAGGGTGAGATAGCGAAAAAGAAGGAAAGATGGAAGGAAGGAGGGAGAGAAAGGGAGGGGAGATAGAGTGAGGTGGGAGAGAAAGGGAGAGAGATGAAGAGAGAGAGGACATGAGAAAGAGGAGAGAGGGAGGGAGAGAGGTCAAGAGTTGTAGGGAAATAGATATGTAGGGAAGAAGAAAGACATATAGATAAAAAGGTGGAGAGAGAGAGAGAAAGAGGAGTGAGAGAGGGAGAGAAGTGTAAGAAAGAGAGAGTGGGGAGACAGTGATAGGGTTGGAGGATAGATAGAGAGAGATATAGAGAGTGGGGGGGGAGAGATAGGGATGTTAGGTCCCTCTACAACTAGTGTAAACCCTTATTCTTATTAGTGCAACCCCTTTAGTATATTATTTTGCCCATATAGTCCCCATATTTTTATTATTGTACTCCATAAAAGCCCACTATTGTTATTGTCGTGGCCCTACAATATTATTGTTATGTAGGTTCTGAGTGTATTTGGACCACTTAGACTCCTATATATAGGAAGGAGGTCTTGTCATTGGTATCATCTAATAATTTTTTATTTGTGTAATGCAAAGGAGGTCTCCCCCTCGAAGAGGCTAATTTCTATGTTGTTGATCTAAATTTTCTATATTTTTGTGAGCTGGCTTCATAACATTTGGTATTAGGGCATTGGATTCTGGGGTTTCGCTTCTCCAAAGAGGTCATCATGGAATTTTTGCTCTAACTTTTTTTTAGATCCTCAAGTCCGAATTTCAGATCTTTTCTCACTATATATTCAGAGATATGATCTGAGGAAATTAGCATTTTTGCAAGCTCCAGATTTCCATCTCAAATAGGTCATTGTGGCATTTTTGCTATACATTTGTTTCTACAAAGTTTTAGACACTAATATTAAAACCCATTTGAGCTGAATCCTTAATTAAGTTTGGGCCCGAATTACATATATTGCTTGTGGAGTTATCGCTGAAGGCATTAAGGGTTTTTATAGGCTCCCAAATTACATCCGAAAAAGGTGATCTTGAGAAAATCGTCATAAATTTTTCTCTCAGTATCAGATTGAAATTTCATAAGAAGTTGCAGAATGGGGATAATATTTAGTCTTTTAAGCATTTTTCAGGTACGAAAGTCAAAACAGTGATGCATAGCACTTCGTACAAGTTTTCTATACTGAAAAAGTATATAATGAGGTCATCTTGGGAGATTGGGAATAACTCTTTATTCTAGAATCCAATTTTGATCAGGCTGGTGGAATTGGAAAGAGGACACAAAGGAAAATGCATTTAAAAAAATAAAGTCACAATTTTACTAAAAATCGTATTATCAAATTCCAACCAAAAATCCATTTCATTTATTAGTTAGATTAGGCCATTATTATTTATTAACAATATATATATATTATATATATATATATATATATATAATATATATATATATATATATATTATATATACAAATACAAAAAAATATGTAACGAGATTATTAACTATAATATTCACCTCTACTTCTACTTTACCATGGCAATTATTAACCTGTAAATAGAATTTGTTGTAATATCATGCTCTGATACTATGGATTACTAATATCACATTTTCGAAAAATAGTGAATTATGTTTATGTGAATTTGTTGTTAATTAATCAATTTAATTAAAAGGGTAGAAATGGCATAACTGTTGTTAACAAAAATATTCACCTTTTCTCTACCATTACTACTAAGAATATTCTACAACATATTGTGGAGATTAAATCCTTACCATCCATTTAATAATTATAGGTAATTAAAATAAAATTTTGAAGGCCATCTTTCAAAACAAACATGTTTGTCAATATAATTTAATTATATAATATATTTTATTTTAAATTAAATTTGAAAGCTTATAAATGTAACTATTTATTAAAATAATATAGGTGTTCAATGCTTTATGAGTCTAATAACCAAAGCAAAATATTATATGTTATTACCACATGGTCATGGAACTTGGGAATGGTTAGTTTGAAAAGTAGAAATTATGAGCTTTCTATAAATAAGAGATTTTACAAACCCATCATTTTGGTGAAGGTTCCATATACTTTCGTAAAATAAGAAGAACACTTTTATGATGAATTTTATGATTATAGAAATTGGAAAAACAAGTCCATAGAAACCACTAAGAACTCCATATTTTACTAGTTTTCTTGGCATGAAAATCACTTCAATAAAACCTACATTTTACCAAGTCTATGAGCATGAAAACCACCAAAGAACCCATTCTTTGTGATGTCCATGGGAACTAAAAGCAAAAAAATACATTTTTTTCTAATTCTATCCATCTACAACCTAGTATGAGAGGGATGTGTAAGTATGTCATGTCTCTAATAAAATAATAAAAACAATAATGCCAACACAAAACAAAAATTTAAATAACCATATAGATAAAAAAATATAGTACAATTCAATACAAATAATCAAAAATATCATTTCTCCAAAATATTTTAATATTTATTTTAATTAAATATTTGTATAGTTTCCTAACACAAATCGAGGCATTTCGTATAGCATCCTTACACTCCAAATACTCAGGCATCTCCCTAGTGTTGAACTCTCTTAGAAATTCATGCTAGAACGTAGTTTTGTACCATATCGAACCGTGAATTCAATCCGAGTCACTCTAGGCCCTCAATATCGATGGTCAAGTTGTTCTTCTTAAAGAAGTACTAAAACCAATGTTGATCTATTAGTTGTCTGGTCTGGATGCTCTAAAATCGCCATGCTCTAGCATGGTGCATATATTTTAGAAGTTTTTCCAGCGATGGTCCCAGGAGGCAAATAAATGGACTCCCATATCCTTGGAAAACATCACCAAACGTAAAATTTCAAGTGGTATTAGGATCAGGGAACCATATATTCTGAATCAAGTTATGGGGACAAAAATAGAGTGGAGATGCATATAGGGTAGGCAGGATTAGTAGAAAACCAAATGGACTCAAAAATATCAAATTCTCACCTCAACACAAGAATTATTAAGAATCAAAAATACCGTGAAAGGATCCTCGATTTGAAACTTAGCCTCAACCAATACATATATTATACGCTCTCATACCTTTTAATAAATTTGGGATGGAAGATGGCCTCATTTTGGCAAGTCTCCTAGAAACAAAGAGAAAAACTCCTCAGATGGCACGATGTAAGGATCTCTTTATCTATACAAATAGTCAAAACTAAATAATAGTTTAGTTAACTAGAAACACTCTTTGAACACAACCTAGCATAAATGGCAATAGAAATAGGATTGGCATGACCCCCCCAATTTTGATCAAAGGAATTTGTTGGATAGAGAATTCCAAACTAGAAAGTTGACCATCATTGAAGGCCCTGATATTCTTAGTTGTCTCTACACAACCAACAAAATGTTTTCATTAAATAAGCCTATATATTAGCCACAAAAAGGGCCTCAAGATCATGGAAAACCCATATGGAGGAAAATTTGTAGGGGACAATTTTGTCCTAAAGTAGCATACTTCCTCTGATTGGTGTGTTGGCGTCAAATTATCACTTGGGACCAACTCCAAAAAGAGGAGTCCACAGACCTTCATTATGCATTATGTGTGAATGAAATAATGAGGATATGGAACAAATTCTAAACCTATGCCCCTTTGCAAGCCAAATATGGGGAAGTATGAACAACTGTTTTGGCATATCGATCGTGATATTACTAGTATAAAAGCCTATTTTGAAATGTGGAGGAATGACATCTTTTCTAGCCTTGTCTTTAACAAAGCTTGGTAAACTGGCCTAGGTTTCCTTTTGTGAGCACTTTGGTAAAGAAAGGAATCGAAGGGTTTTCAGAAAACATCATTTCTCTTAGTCAGATGTATGGGATGGGGTTATACAAAACATAAGAGAAACAATCTAGTGAGAAATAGAATCCAAGAGATTAGAGGTCTCGCCTCACAAAACCTGAGTCTGAACAACCATTAATCTTGCACGTCAGATGCTTGCTCCATCATCATTGAATCTCTTAGTATCCCCTACGTCCTCTTCATAAAAAATTTCAACCCCTCCTACAGGTTTCCTCAAGCTTAATTTTGATGGGGCCTCCAAAGATAACCTTGTCGATGGAGATATTGGTGGTATTTTCAAATAGTGCAAAGGCTGGGTTTTGCACATCTATGCAGCTGATTGTGGCTATGAAAGAATTGATGAGGCCAAATTTGATGTGGTAAAGAATAGAATCCTCATTGCAAGACGAGAAGGATTCAAACAGTTGATGGTCAAATGAGACTCTAATTTGGTAATTGAGGTACTCAAAAAGTTAAACCATCATACCAACTGGGAGAATCTTAGTAAGAGTTGGAGGACACCCTGTCTAGTTCAGGATATAAGTGTTCTTCTCCCATGTTTTGATTATATTATTCCCTCTCATTTGGTTATGATGGGTAATAAGGTTGCTGAATTTATGGCTAACTAGTGATGCTTACATATGGATACAACCTAAATGCCCCTTAGATGGATAATTATCCTTAAGACTTGGAACTGTTTCTCTTGATTATAGCTTATGATGGCCACCATAACTAGGACCATGATAAAGAAAATAATCAAGATCCTTGATCAGGGTGTGTGCCAGCTCGTAGTCCACCTTGGGACTCTTGTTAAAGGTCACAATATGGGAGGTAGTGCGGAAGGGAGACTCCTTCTAGTACATTGTATTTATGATCAACTTGGTGAGGAGGTAGGTCATGTGGGAGAGTTTAAGGTGGGAGTAAATCATCATTGCTCATTTAACCACTAGTGATGAAGGCATGCAATCGATTCCTTTTACTCTCTCTATGTTATAGTGTGGTTTCAAGCATCAAGCAAAGGTATGTAGGTCTCATTCTGGTGGAAAACTTGGTAGGGAGGATTCGTGTGCGGGTGAACAACAAATTTGGGTTCATGGCTTTAGTAACTAGGTTTTTATGATTCTTCTCACCCCTCCCCACTCGCATCATACTATAATTGTGAATGTTGCATGAAAGGTGGTCAACCCCTCCTGCAATTGGATGACTGTGTGACTTGGAATTTCCTATTTGACAAGTGAGCATGTTTGTGTGGCTAAACTTTATCTTACATCTACTGTTTTTGTGTTGGTTTTCATCTTATATGATATTTTACTGCTTTGAATAGGAATGAATATAAAAATTTGGGTTACTTATCTTTTCTAGAGGGAATACTCACACTATGGGAATGGTTGTTTATGTGCTTGGATAGAGTGGCTTTCCAAAATCTCTCGTATGTTGCTGTTTCTAGTTTTATATTGGTCTAGTGTGTTTCTATATGGGAATTGACTCGAGGAGTCAGTTTGTAGCTATTCCATTTTGTGGAGACAGAACATCCGTGGTTTCTTTCTGTCACAAGAGATGTTTGAGCATAAGATGTTGGTGATTGGAGAAAAGTAAAGTTGGTGGCTGGCCCTCTCAACCTTTTATGATCTTATATGGCCCGAGATTAATCTCATTTACTTCCTACTCCTATCATATGTATATGTGTCAGGTCTAATTAATTTTGGAGCCCACTGGTCTATGTTTGATCAGGGCCTTGGTTTTTTTCGGTGGAAGAGTATATTGTGGTGAAGTGGTGGTTGTTAGACATGGCTTGGAAATCACTGGGTGCTTGTCCATCAGGAGCTAGGGGTCGGGGTTGCAGTAGGAAGGATGGGCATTGGGGTGGGTGAGGAGCCCCCTCTTCACAACTACCAAGGCGAGGTGGTAAAAAAATCGATGCCCAACATATAAATGTGGCAACTCAAGAATATACTACAAGTACTCCTTAGAAGGTGAGGGATATGATTGTGTATTGGGTGGCATACCTCAACCAACACGCTGAGCATGAAGTGTAGATGTAGGATTTTCATTTACTGGTCCCTAACCTGGGCCATACCTAAGGCAGGCTCACTCAATATAAGCAAACAATGCGTTTGTATTGGCTAATGAAGAGTATAGTAGCTCAAGCTGTTATGAACTCTACAAGTTCCACAAAATTTTACCTCGGGTATGAGGAAATTTCGAAAGAAATCAAACTTATCCAATTTCAAATTCAGTAACAGAATGTTCAACGTGGTCGGATTGAGAAGAACATTTTGTGCCTTCTTCAATCACAATTACTAGGTTCCAGTGCTAAGGACCCAGGTCCAATGGATTATAATCCTTTTCGATGGCCAATAGACGTAGTTTACCACTAGGTAGGTTGAGGCCACAAAACGTCTTTCATGGATGTAACCTGCATTTGAAAATGAATAAACGAAAGGTCCTACTAAACTTACAAGAAAAAAATGTATAGTAAACTTTGAAAGGAAAACTAATAACCTATGGATATATTAAAATCTTTAAAGACATAAATTTGTCCATGTCAAAGTTGTAATATTCCAAAATATTAATGTGATGTAGTTTTATTATAAATTTTGTTATCATACCATGTAAGAAAATCATTAAATCTAATATTAATATTAATTATTAACTCTAATATTAATATTATTACATTTAATAACCTTAATTAATAATTTGAGGAAAAGTTTGCATCTCAAGAGATTCGATCTCTCTCACCCATGATAGATACAAGTTAGATGGATTTAGGAGCTCTCAACCCGATATGGAAAAGATCTCTTGTCATTTTATGTTATGTAAACATTTATACTAGGTCAAGTTACATCAAAATGAAAATAGTAATAATAATATTTTATTCAAGTAAAAGTTATATATTATGATTTTTTATTGGAGTCATCTAACGAGGCAGGCGAATTGTGTGGAAGGCCAAAAGTGATTGGAATCCGCACAAAAAAATTTCAAAAAATCTTTTAGAGGGAGTGTTTGAATTGTGCTTTTGATTATGGAAATGGATTCAGCACCATCAAAAGCATCTATGACAGCTAAAATTTTGATGTTTAACAACTATAAGTTGGATTTACAAAAATTCTTGCCAGTTTTTCTCTAAATATGACTGGAATTTCCATAGCTTTGTGGGAAACTTCTCTGCCTCGTTATACTAATTTTTTATTAATTTGTGATGGTTAATTAATGTAAATTGGACTTTGTTTTTGAGGTCCAATTTTATGTGAACATATTGTATTGACCCCTGGTGTTCATGTGAAATTTAGCCTATTTAAAGGTGGAATTAAGCTAGCCTAGATCCATCTTAACTCCGGATCTACCAAGCCAATGTTTATACTTGGTCAAGTTACATCAAGATGAAAATAATAATAATATTGTATTCAAATAAAATTTATATATTATTATTTTTATTAATCTTTGATCATTAGTTAAAGTAAAATTGACTTTGTCAAGATACTCGTGGTTTTTTAGCTCCAGGTTTATGTGAATATACAGTTTTGACCCATGGTATTCTTGTGAAATTTAGCCTATTTAAAGGTGTAATTATGCTAGCCAAGCTTCATTGTAACTACCCATCTACCAAGCCTCAAGAAGGATCAAATCTCCTGAGTTGCAAAGATATTTGATCCCTCTTCGCGCATTGTAGATCCAGAATTAAAATGGATCTAGGATGGTAGATACATAATGTATCTCTAACCATTGAGATGAAATATGAGAAATGCTTCAAAATATTAATAAGTTGCTTAATATAGTAATATAGTGCAAGAAAGACTAGAAATAATTGATTGAGATAGCCGGACAAGAAACATTCGATAAAAGTTAAATTTCGTTCAATCTTTTTATATACTCTCAACTTCTTTTCTTTTCAAATAAATATATAATTTAGTATAAAACTATATGGTTTAGTTATATTTTAAGCTGTTAATTAAATTTGGATATTTTTTTTATATTTTTATTTAAATGTTATTTCACTTTTTAAACAATGGTGGACTTCTAACAATTTTTTCTCGTTGAAATGAAAATAACAATATTATAGTTAGCACTGTTCAATGTATAAAATGATGATTGTGTCGCCCACTATTAAAAAAAATTGTGTTATAATATCATATCCTAAAAGGCAGACGATTTAAATTAGTCAAATTACTCAAAAAGGAAAAGAAAATAAAAACTTAAAATTAAAATTAATCATTTATTATTTACAGGTTTTAACTGCATTTTTTTTCTCTATGCATATTATTCGGCAATTTCTTAATGTATCCATTATTTTTCTCTATGCATATTTCTGTTTTAAGCACTGCGCATTCCATCTAACCGTTGCCGCGTGATAACTTTCTGAATGCAAAATACTGCCACAGTCGAGAGGCTTAGCGGAAAAGCCGAGATTGTAATCCTAATCGCTACGCGTAACAGAAAGAAGAGGAAAAACTTGCCTGAAAATTAGGATTAAAAGCATTTTGTGTTTAATGAGGGAGGTGAATTGAATTCTCAGTTTTCTCAGCAGAACATTAGTCGTAAAAGAGTAGAAGAGATTATTATGTTGATGACAGACGTTATTATTATGAGCTATGACTGTCATTCCTCGATAGCATTAGCATTCATTACCTTTGGCTAAATTCCTTACTTCACTATTTTGCATTTAGAACTGAGAGCGAGGCCAAGCCACATCATACTCAACAAATTCAAAAATAACATGCCATCGATCGTTATTCTGGAGTGACTCTACATCTGAGCCATCCTCGCACCATCTGAACCAGTGGTCACGGAATGGGTAATTTGAAAAAAAGGAGCTATTATTTCTTCTAATAGACCCGATCCTGAAATCCTGAATAATATGAGACACTGTCACTCACGCCAGTCCTACTGCTGGAACCGTCGAATACCTCCGTTTCTTTTTGCTTCCTCATAAGCAAAGGAGACTACGATTAGCCACTCCAGAGAGTGGCAACGTTTACGTCCTGCCCACATTTACGTCTTTCCACGCCTCTAAACTTAGCTTCCTTTTTAAGCTGCTTCCACTCCTCTACCGACATGTTTTTAATACAAACAATAATATGATCATTGTTACACATAGTGTATGGCTTCTTTTGAGTTGTGATGATAATTCTCATGGAAAGCTTCATTAGCTAGCCCAGGGAACTAACTCATGCTTCCCACATTCTACATAATTACTTTCGGTTTATTTGTTTCCTCGGAGCCATAGAAATTTATATCATGGAAATAAGGAAAATAAATTTATAGTTGTATCCTCTTTATGTTTACTCTTTTATCAGAACCCGAGTACATACCTGTAGACGACTAACTAGTTATATCAAAATACATGGATGCTTTGCTCTGTTCATTTTGATGAAGGCAATATATTCACAAAGCAAATATATGTACATACTTTGTTATTAGTTTTGTTTTAATAAATATTCAATGCCAAAGAAAATGGTTCGCATGAACTATTAAATACTTCGAGGTGTTGTCTTTTAAATATATATAGATATACGTAATGCAACTCTTTTTGTTTACGCTTACTTTAGTCACAGTGTGTGTATCCATAGAAGAAATCCTTACTTGTAATTATGCAGAGAAAGTAAACCCTTGATTTCTAGAATACTTATCCTTGAATTAAAAACTAAATTTCATTTAATTCCTTACTGATTAACAAATATCTCGCATTATTATATACTTATTTGTACTTTACTGAGTAGCCAACTGCAAAATCACAAGAATCAAATGTTCCTTCCAACCTACCAGAACCAAAATCCCTCCTCATACTCCCCTCAAGCCAATTTCATACTCAAAAACAATTTTACTTTGCTTCTTCTAATTCCCTAGACCAGCTGGTCCCAACCAATTTCAGTGATAGGTTTCTTAGTGAGTCCCACTCACCAACCAACTCAAGGACTGAGAGCTTGGTGCAATACCAGCAACCTTTAAAGTGTTTTGTAAAGGTTTTCCTTTAGTCCTCCTCTCCCTCCCCTCACCTTCTTCTTACCCTTTTGGATTTCCTTTTTTTCCAAGAGTTTTCTTTGGTGAGAGAGAGAAGTTGGGCAGGTAACCTCCATCAGGCAAATGTTTCTTTTCTAACTATTTCCATGTATGAAACCTTTTATTTTCATTCTATCAGCATGACTCATGGCTGACTTCTTTTCCCAAAAATTTATAATTAATTTCATATTCACAAGACATCATTAAATCAAATATTTGTACTAGTTTGAGTGTATTAAAGAAAGGTAAAGTACTTCTTTGAAAGTTATCCCAATATGAGAGGGGTTTTACATAATTATTATTTCTTGCTTGCAAATATATGTATATCTATAAAGGACATCTAATGCATTTATTACATGAAATTACTAGTTTTCCTTTCCAAGTTCTAACATAATAATTATTCTTTTCTACACACCAATTCCTTTTTCTAACCAAAAGGTCTAGGACAATAATTATATTCTTTCTATTGATACTTATTTTCAAAGAATCCGACATCATAGTTGAACTTTTCATGGATGAAGAAAATCATATTTCCATCGAAGAGATCAAACATAATATTTCTATTTTTCATTCAAGAAAATAACATAATATTTCTATTTTGTGCATGATCATAACTTATTTATTTCCAAGACATTAAAGTATAGTAATTCTATTTTTTCTTACAGATAACTTATTTCTTGTCAAGAAATGTCAAACCTAATAGCTCCTTTGGTGCATATTTCTCATCACGAAAATCTAATAAAATAAGAACATATTCCTCTTTAAGAGTCTAGTGGAGTCTCACATGTTAATAAATTCAAATAATTTAATAGTCTAACTTATCACACATAATTCCATGTGATTTTATTTAATAGAATAATGTTGCGTCATTATCTTTTCTCAAGAAAAGTTCACATGCATTCTTTAAAAAAATAGAAGAACTTCTTAAATATTTCTTTTCTACAATATTCTTGTTCATTCTATTTGAAAGGAAAATAACATCCCTAACTTATGTTCTCACGAGCATGAACTTAAGAAAACCTTATCAATAAGGCATATATACTTATGAAAATGAATGGGATGGAACCTACATTCCCATTCACATTGACAATGTCATTCCATGTCATTTGATGAATATATAAAATCTTAGAACTCAAATCACGATCTACTTTTGAACTCAACACATATCATTTCACAAAACAATTTGTAGGAAGAACCAGCTCGACATATGTTTTACATTTCCTTGCCAACAAAATGTGATGAATTGGACCCTCTGCTACTCTGCCCATTTCATTTCCTCCATGCATAGGTCACAAAGGCCAACACGGAAGAAGAAATTGGCCCCTTCCGAGGGTGTGTAGGAATAAAATGTCGTACAAACATAAAGTTCCAATGCAAAAATTATAACTGATTTTCCATTCCTAATGTTTGGAAGTCTTTCCTCTATAAGATATTTTCTACAAACTGATATCAAAATCCTCACATAATGTACTTTTTTAGGTAGCTCAATGTATCCACAACTCATAGATCTATAAAATTAAACACACTAGAACACACATATGTGAATTTAATCATACAAGAGATAACTCTCACATATTTCCTGTAGATAGTTGGGCCGTCCCATAAGGGAGTTTACTTAGAGCCACTTGCTTTAATAGAAATTTAAGAAACTAATTACTCATCAAAAATTTGTTTTATATTACATTAAACAAAGACATCAATTACTAATTTAAGATATAAATACTATCTAAACCATACAATCAATTGGTTGAAAGAAACTCTAAACTAAACACCAAAGTAGAAGCTATTTTAGTTGGATTAAATCTCTCAACTCCAAAAGTGATTAACATTCAACCAATTCACATAAAAAACAATTTTATGATGAGGATTGTCATTCAATCTGCACACTGCTATTTATGACGAGGAATCTCCTTCAATATGAGAGTAAAAATTAAATCTCCAACTCCAACTAATGAAATAAAATGGAATTAAATAGGTAAATTGAAACACATTTAGTGTATTTTATATATCAATTAAAATTCTTGTAAGCACACCCATACATACACTTATGGGATAGTTAAGTTTAAATTTGTTAAACATGGATATTATGAGACAATGTAACCATATAAATATGGTTAAACTTTATATATAGTTAAATATATATTTGGGCTTTATTTTTAAAATGAACAACAAATAACCAATACTTTATTATTTATTTTTTTAATAAAATAATATCATAACTAAACAACTTTATATTCCTTATAGAAACACTTTTGAAAGACAAAATACATAATCTTTTCAAATTGTGGTTGAAATTACCAAACACAAACTCAATTAAGAATTTAGAAACTTATGCAAGTCACTAGATGGTATAATACAGGTGAAACCCTGCAAAACAATCAAAATATATAAGAATATTTGTTTCCTAATATAAAAATGATCACACACATCTGGACGTAAAAGTGGTCATGTAACAATTCAATTAATGTATGGATGTAACATTTGTTCCTCTCTCTCTCTTTTTTCATATGTTACGTCCATTTAAAGATTGGATGTAACATATGCTAAAAACTAAAAAGAGATGAAGAAATGTTGCAACCATACTTTGATTTATGGGTTACATAACTACTCTTACATTTGGACGTTGTGTATGGTTGTTTTAATATGAGGCAACAAAGTTTGTTATATATTTGGACTGTTTTTTAAACAAAACAACATATAATTGCTTTTTTATTATTTATTTTTTTAAGAAAATCATGTCGTAACTAAACCACTTGATATTCCTTATAGAAACACTTTTGAAATACAAACGACATAATATTTACAAATTGCGGTTGAAATTACCAAAATCCATTTAAAGATTGGATGTAACATATTTTAAAAATGAAAAAGATACGAAGCAATGTTACATCCATACTTTAATTTATGGGTTACATAACTACTCTTACATCTTGATGTTGTGTGTGGTTGTTCCGTTATGAGGAAAAATAGTCTGTTATATATTTTCTCTTTTTTTTTTTAACTGAACAATAAATAATCACTTTTTTATTATTTATTTTTCTAGAAAAATCATCTCATAACTAAACAACTCGATATTCCTTACAGAAATGGTTTTGAAATACAGACGACGTAATATTTTCAAAATACAGTTGAAATTAGGAGACACAAACTCAACTAAGAATTTAGAAACTTATGCAGGTAAGACTGGTCATGCAATAGGTAAATTAAAGTATGGATCTAACATTTCTTCCTCTCTCTTTCTTTTTTTGCATATGTTACATCCATTTAAGTATTGGATGCAACATATGGTAGAAAAGAAAAACATACGAAGAAATGTTACATCCATACTTTAATTTATGGCTTACTTAACCACTCTTATATCGAAATGTTGTGTGTGGTCATTTTAATATAAGGAAACCAAGTGTGTTATATATTTGGACTATTTTTTAACGTGAACAACAAGTAATTACTCTTTTATTATTTATTTTTTTAGCAAACTCATGTCATAACTAAACAACTTGATATTTCTTATAAAAGCACTTTTGAAATAGAAATGACATAATCTTTGCAAAATGCAGCTGAAATTACAAAACATAAATTCAACTAAGAATCTAGAAATTTATGCAAGTTGCTTAATGGTTCAATACATGTGAAACCTTGCCAAACAGTCCAAATATATAACAATTGGTGTTTCATGATATTAAAATGACCATGCACATCGATGTAAGAATGGTCATGTAACATGTAAATTAAAGTATTTATGTAACATATGTTCCTCTCTCTTTCATTTTTTACATATGTTACATCCACTTCAAGATTGGATGTAACATATGCTAAAAAAAGAAAAAGAGACGAAGAAATGTTACATCCTTACTTCAATTTATGGGTTACATAAGCACCCTTACATCTAGATGTTGTTATGTAAGAATGGTGATGTAGCATGTAAATTAAAGTATGTATTAACATTTGTTCCTCTCTCTTTCCTTTTCTGCATTTGTTATGTCTATTTAAAGATTGGGCCTAACATATGCTAAAAAGGAAAAAGACACGAAGAAATGATCTAGATGTTGTGTGTGGTCATTTTAATATGAGGCAACAAAGTTTCTTATATATTTGGACTGTTTTTTAAATTGAACAACAAACAATCAATTTTTTATTATTATTTTCTTTAATAAAATCATGTCACAGCTAAACAAATTTATATTATTTATAGAAAAACTTTTGAAATACAAATGAGATAATGTTTATAAGTTCTTATTGAAATTACCAAACACAAACTCAACTAAGGATTTAGAAACTTATCATAGTCGCTCAATGGTTCAATACATGTGAAAGCTTGCAAACCAATCCAAATATATAATAATCTTTGTTTCCTGATATTAAAAGACCATGGACATCTGGATGTAAGAGTGGCCATGTAAAGTAAATTATATTATGGATGTAAATTTGTTCCTCTCTCGTTCTTTTTTTTGCATATGTTACATCATTAAAGTTTTGGATGTAACATATGTTAAAAAAGAAAAATGGATGAAGAAATGTTACATGCACTTTAATTTATGGGTTACATAACCAATCTTATAACCATATGTTGTGTGTGGTCATTTTAACATTAGGAAACAATTTTTTTTATATATTTGGACTGTTTGTTAAACTGAACAACAGATAATCAATTTTTGATTATTTATTTTTTTAACAAAATCATGTCATAACTAGAAAACTTGTTATTCCTTATAGAAATACGTTTGGAATACAACGACGAAATCTTTGCAAATTGAGTTTGAAATTACCAAACAGAAACTCATTTAAGAATTTAGAAACTGATGCAAGTCACTCAATGCTTCAATACATGTGAAACCTTGCAAAAAAATCCAAATATATCTATACTTTATTTCCTTATATTAAAAGGACCACACACATCTGGATGTAAGAGTGGTCAAGTAACAAGTAAATCAAAGTATGGATGTAACTTTTTTTTCAACTCTCTTTCCTTTTTTGCATATGCTACATCCATTTAAATACTGGGTCTAACATATGGTAAAAAAAGAAAAAGAGACGAAGAAATGTTACATTGATACTTTAATTTATGGGATACATAACCACTCTTATATCCAAATGTTGTATGTGGCCATTTTAATATGAGACAACAAATTGCGTTATATATTTGGATAATTTTTTTAAATTGAACAACAATGGATAATGAGTTTTTTATTATTTCTTTTTGTAACAAAAACATGTGATAACTAAACAACTTCATATTCCTTATAGAAACACTTTTGAAATACAAATGACAATATTTCCAAATTGCATTTGAAATTATCAAACACAAAATGAACTAAGAATTTAGAAACCTTATAAAAGTCCCTTAATGTTTCAATGCATGTGAAACCGTGCAAAACAATCAAAATATATAACACTCTTTGTTTCCTGGTGTTGAAACAACCACACACATTGTAAGAGTGGTCATGTCAGTTGTAAATTAAAGTGTGGATGTGACAATTGTTGCTCTCTCTTTCCTTTTTTTGCATATGTTACATCCATTTAATGATTTGATTTATCATACACTAAAAAAGAAAAAGAGGAAAAGAAATGTTACATCCATACTTTAATTTACTAGTTACATAACCACTCTTACATTTAGATGTTCTGTGTGGTTGTTTTAATATGAGGCAACAAAGTGTGTTAGAAAGGCCATGCACATTGTAAAAGTGGTCATGTCAGTTGTAAATTAAAGTATGGATGTGACACTTTTTGCTCTCTCTTTCTTTGTTATGCATATGTTACATCCATTTAAAGATTGGATATAAAATATCTTAAAAAGGAAAAAGAAAAAGAAAATGTTACATCCATACTTTAATTTGTAGGTTACATAACCACTCTTACATCTAGATGTTATGTTTGGTCATTTTAATATGACGCAACAAAGTGTGTTATATATTTATACTATTTTTTAAACTAAAAAACAAATAATTAGTTTTTTATCATATTTGTTTAACAAAACCATTTCATGACTAAACAACGTGATATTCCTTATAGAAGCACTTTTGAAATAAAAAAAACATGATCTTTGAAAATTTTGGTTGAAATTATCAAACACAAACTGAAATAATAATTTAGAAACCTTATATAAGTCACTTAATGTTTAATGCTACATTAGTACTCTTACATCCAGATGTTGTATGTGGTCGTTTTAATATGAGGCGACAAAGTGTGTTATATATTTGGACTATTTTTTGAAATGAACAACAAATAATTAATTTTTTATTATTTATTTTCTCAACAAACTCATGCCATAACTAAACAACTTGATATTCCTTATAGAAACAATTTTGAAATACACATGACATAATATTTGCAAATTGTGGTTGAAATTACCAAACACAAACTGATCTAAGAATTTAGAAACCTTATAGAAGTCTCTTAATGCTTTAATACATGGGAAACACTGTAAAAAATCAAAATAAATAACAAACTTTGTTTCCTCTTATGAAATAGACCACCCACATTGTAAAAGTGGTCATGTAATAGGTAGATTAAAGTATGGATGTAACATGTGTTCCTCTCTCTTTCCTTTTTTGCATATGTTACATCCATTTAAAGATTGGAGGTAAACTATGTCTCTCTCTCTTTCTTTTTTTTGTGTATGTTACATCCATTTAAGGATTGGATGTAACATATGGTAAAAAATAAAAACACACGAAGAAATCTTACACCCATACTTTAATTTATGGCTTACATAACCACTCTTATATCCAGATGTTGTGTGTGGTCATTTTATATAAGGAAACAAAGCTTGTTGTATATTTGAACTATTTTTTAACTTGAACGACAAGTAATTACTTTTTTATAATTTATTTTCTTAACAAAATCATGTCATAACTAAACGACTTGATATTCCTTATAAAAACACTTTTGAAATAGAAATGACATAATCCTTGTAAAATGCAGTTGAAATTACGAAACATAAATTCCACTAAGAATTTAGAAATTTATGCAAGTCACTTAATGGTTCAATACATGTGAAACCTTCCAAATATATAACAATTTTTGTTTCCTCATATTAAAATGACCACGAACATTGATGTAAGAATGGTCATGTAACATGTAAGTTAAAATATTTATGTAACATTTGTTCCTCTCTCTTTCATTTTTGCATATGTTACATCCACGTAAAGGTTGGATGCAACATATGTTAAAAAAGAAAAAGAGATGAAGAAACGTTACATCCTCACTTTAATTTATGGGTTACATAAGCACCCTTACATCCAAATGTTGTTATGTAAGAATGGTCATGTAACATGTAAATTAAATTATGTATGTAACATTTCTTCCTCTCTCTTTCCCTTTCTGCATATGTTACTTCCATTTAAATATTGGATGTAACATATGCTAAAAAAGAAAAAGAGACGAAGAAACGATCCAGATGTTGTGTGTGGTCCCTTTCTGCATATGTTACATCCATTTAAATATTGGATGTAACATATGCTAAAAAAGAAAAGAGATGAAGAAATGATCTAGATGTTGTGTGTGGTCATTTTAAATGAGGAAACAAAGTTTCTTATATATTTGAACTGTTTCTTAAAATGAACAACAAACAATCAAATTTTTATTATTATTATTTTTTAACAAAATCATGTCATAACTAAACAACTTGATATTCTTTATAAAAAAAAATTGGAATACAAATGAGATAATCTTTGTAAGTTCTCGTTGAAATTACCAAACACAAACTCAACTGAGAATTTAGAAACTTAAGTCGCTCAATGGTTTAATACATGTCAAACATTACAAAACAATCCAAAGATATCACAATCTTTATTTCCTGATATGAAAACACCATGCACATCTAGATGTAAGAGTGGTCATGTAATAGGTAAATTATAGTATGGATGTAATATTTGTTCCTCTCTCTTTTTATTTTTCATATGTTACATCCATTAAAGTATTGGATGTAACATATGTTAAAAAAAGAAAAAGAGACGAAGAAATGTTACATGCACTTTAATTTATGGGTTACATAACCACTCTTATATCCAGATGTTGTGTGTGGTCATTTTAATATTAGGAAACAAAGTTTTTTATATATTTGGACTCCTTGTTTGTTAAACTGAACAATAGATAATCAGTTTTTTATTATTTATTATTTTAACAAAATCATGTCACTACTAAACAACTTGTTATTCCTTATAGAAATACTTTGAAATACAACGACATTGCATTTGCAAATTGCATTTGAAATTACCAAACACAAACTGATGTAAGAATTTAGAAACTAATGTAAGTTGCTTAATGGTTCAATACATGTGAAACCTTGCAAAATAATCCAAATATATTTATAAGAATCTTTGTGTCCTTATATTAAAACGACCACGCACATCTGGATGTAAGAGTGGTCAAGTAACAGGTAAATCAAAGTATGGATGTAACATTTTTTCAACTCTCTTTCCTTTTTTGCATATGCTACCTCCATTTAAATATTGGGTATAACATATGCTAAAAAAATAAAAAGAGACGAATAAATGCTAAATTGATACTTTAATTTATGGGATACATAACCACTCTTACATTCAAATGTTGTAAGTGAATGTTATAATATGAGACAACAAAGTGTGTTATATGTTTGGACCATTTTTAAAACTAAACTACAACAGATAATGAGTTTTTTATTATTTATTTTTGTAACAAAACCATTTCATAACTAAACAACTTGATATTCCTTATAGAAACACTTTTGAAATACAAATGACAATATTTTCAAATTGCATTTGAAATTACCAAACACAAACTGAACTAAGAATTTAGAAAACTTATACAAGTCCCTTAATGTTTCAATACCTGTGAAACCCTGCAAAACAATCAAAATATATAACACCCTTTGTTTCATGGTGTTAAAAGGGCCACATACATTATAAGAGTGGTCATGCCAATTGTTAATTAAAGTATGGATGTAACATTTGTTGCTCTCTCTTTCTTTTCTTCGCATATGTTACATCCATTTAATGATTGGATGTAGCATATGTTAAAAAAGGAAAAGAGAAAAGTAAATCTTACATCCATAATAACTTATGCGTTCCATAACCACTCATACACCTAGATGTTGTGTGTGGTTGTTTTAGTATGAGGCAACAAAGTGTGTTAAAAAGGCCACACACATTGTAAGAGTGGTCATGTCAGTTGTAAATTAAAGTATGGATGTGACATTTGTTGCTCTCTCTCTCTCCCTCTTTTTGCATATGTTACATCCATTTAATGATTGGATGTAACATATGCTAATAAAGAAAAACAGAAAAAAAAGTGTTACATCCATAATTTAATTTACGGGTTACATAACCACTCTTACATCTAGATGTTGTTTGTGGTCGTTTTAATATGAGGAAACAAATTGTGTTATATATTTGGATTATTTTTTAAACTGAACAACAAATAATCATTTTACTTTTATTTTTCTTTTAACAAAATAATGTCATGACTAAACAACTTGATATTCCTTATAGAAGCACTTTTGAAATAAAAACAACATAATCTTTGCAAATTTCGGTTGAAATTATCAAACACAAACTGAACTAAGAATTTAGAAACCTTATACAAATCACTTAATGTTTAATGATAAATTACCAATCTTACATCCAAATGTTGTATGTGGTAGTTTTAATATGAGGCAACAAAGTGTGTTACATATCTGGACTATTCTTTAAACTGAACAAGAACTAATCAGTTTTTTATTATTTATTTTTTGAACAAAATCATCATAACTAAACAACTTGATATTCCTTATAGAAACAATTTTGAAATACACGTTTGGTCAATTTAGTGTTGTCTAAATTGCTATCATAAATTGTCAACCCGGGGCTCGTAAGCTGATGAAGTGAAGTGTACAATTAATACTTAAGTAGCATTTCCTAGTTATTTTTGTCGCTTTTAGTTTATGTCTAAATTATCTTCCTAATATGATGTGATGAAGTTATAAACAAGTGAGTGAATGTGTGTGTATGTGATGATTTCTAAATGCTTCCTAAATCCTAAAGAGAAAAAACTTGCATAATAACTTGAAATGGAATTAAAGCATCAAATGAAAGCAAATCATTTAAACAAAAGACTAATGGCACTAGTCCAATACATTTACTGCTGATAGAAATGAAAATGATATTTACATGAACTCTGCTGAAAGCAAAAACACTACTCTAGTAATCCAAAAATTAAATGACAAATCACATTACTTATTCTCCCTTAACATTCTGCCTTTAGCTGAATTAATCATGTGAAAAAGAATTGTTAGGAGTGAATTAGCAATATGAGTCTAAAAACTAATAAATCAAGCTGTAGTTAGATAATGTTTTGGTCCCGTAAAAGTTAGTGAATTATGATAAACATAACCATTAAGAGATTAGCAACTTGAAACAACTTGATAAAGTAAACCAAGTAAAGAAACTAGTTAAGTAAGTAACTAATGAAAATCACAGTAAAAAGTCAGCAATTGAGATAAGACAACTTCAGATGCCACTAGTACCGAAAAGAAGTTAAAGCACACTGTCCCGAGCTCCTAATCAAAGCTGTAAAAACACACTCATCAGTCATGAAGATTACAGAAATGTAAAGGAGCGTAATTCAAAACTGTACAGTAATATACATGATCAAGTAAAGAAAAAGAAATGCAGGAAAGTAAATTCAAAGGCTACTGTATAATGGTTGTAGCAGACAGGGGCCCTCCATCCACTTCAACCAATTAAAAGATCAGCTACATGGATAGAAACAGAACTGTCTTCTTTTGAATTAAATCAACACATAATAAACACAGTGGGAAGCGTAAAACACTTTATAAAAAGGTCTTCAAAACAGAGTTTATAGCAACAAAATATTAACTAAATCAGACTAACTATTCAGTGTGTGGAAATGCTTTATTTATAGCAAGAACATCAACTGTCCTGTGCATAAACTAGGCTAACTAACAGCTAGGAAAAGGACACGTTCAGCAGCACCGAGCACAGATCTAGGGAACGGTCATCATGGTTTAATAAATCTGGTGTTGGATCCTTGTCCCCTGCAATCTTCGTGGCTAAAGGAGAAGCCACCTGTGACTTACGTGCTCCAATCGAACACGCAGAGTCATGCCAACGTTTGCAACCTTGCTGTTTGACCAGAGCTATCTCCGCGTTGATCAGGGGTGTCGTCGGCCAGTTTCGTTGAGATGAGAGCACACGTACCATGTACACAGTCATACAAACTTGCCCATGTGGCTCTTTTCTTTGGAAGACACCTGGATCATATCAAACAAGAAAATAGCTGCGGAATCTGGGATCGGCTGCGAAAACCTGTAACAGCTGCGGAATTGCAGCACTTGAACCAAAAATCTAAACCAACAGTCAACCATTAGCACAGTTAGAAAATCATGTTAAAAAGTCCTATAATGCAATGAATTGAACAAGTTGATGAAGGAAATGATGACAAAAGAAGGAAATGAGTAGGAAAAGGCTGTTCGGAGGATGGGTAAATGAGTGCAGGTTTGAGGCCCAACATACCCCCACTGTGAAGGTGTTGCATGTCCTCATGCAACCAAAACTTGTCATGATTTCTCAGTTTATATGCTCAGATGCCTCTGCCAAGACATCCAACCTTCTGCCCTTTCTTCTCACTGCCAAATTTACTCTTCTTGGTTTTGTAACCAAACATCTAAACCTCAAATTAATCAAGGCCCTGCTCAATTTCTTGCATTTCTTCTTCAATTTTCTATTCTTTTTCTGCCAAAGACCCAAGTGAAGCATTGTATTGCCATGGACCATTTTGTCCACTTTGCTTTGTTCTTTCAAGGCTTCATTCTCCTGCTTAATGTGCCGGTTCAAGACTTCCAGCTCAAATACCTCTTGTTTTAGAGATTTGACTTGTTCATCATGAGGTACTATAGTGCTTGGACCGGCAGCGGATTGCTCTAAAGTCTCCAAGTAATCATATGATTTCTGCGGATCAGGGTCTATGTCAGGTGTTTGTCTTGGTTTGAACGCAAATTATTGAGAACTGCCTTCTCTTTCTTATTGGAAGGGGCTTTCCTCTCATGGAGGACTTAGCTCAACATCTAACTGAATTGGGGTCTTCTCAGGTGTGCCTAAGTCAACAAAATGGGATTGTTTCCCTTTGGTCACACTCACTTTTCCCTTCAACCTACTACTTCTCCTTACTTGTACATTAGTGCTCTCTTGCTGGCAACTATGTTTCTCTTTTTGTTTTCTCTTTGAGAGGGCAGTGGTTTGAAGTTATACTAGTCTGTCATCTAGTGTTTGGGATTCTTCTTCAATTGAGGGTTCAGGTGAAGGAAATGATTCTTCTAAAATGGATTTCCCTTTATCCCCCTTTTGTCTTTTAATGTTGACTCCATTTTTCCTTTCCTCTCGAGCAGTTGCTTGAGCAGTCTTTGGAGCAGTTTCTACAGCAGTCTTTTTGGCAGTTTCTTCAATAGTTTCCTGGTCAATAATTTCTTTTCCTCCTCTCCTATTTCTTTTTGGTATTCTAGGAGAGATACTAGAGGCTTCAAATGACTCTTGAAAATGGTTCCTAATGAGAAACCTCTCCCATGTATCCTTTTTAATTTTCAACTGTTCCTCAATTAAAATCTTAATAAGCCCATGGTGATACAAATGGGGTTCAATGTTTCCCACATTTTTCTGAACAGTGGTACACATTTTCTTGAAACTAGAAAATAAGAAACAAGGTATATTGATAGCTCGGTCTTCCATAAAATGCATCATGAGTCTTGTATGGTATATATACATGACACCGAAACGGCCTTCACATGTTAAAATTTTTTGAACAAGAAGCAGTAATGAAGTCCATTCCTCCTTAATGACACGTACAGGGATACCCTTGGTGAGATTGGATGTACCCATACCTGGATTCTTAAGCATTTTTCTCGATTCTTGATCTTCAACTGTCCTATTTTTGAACCAGCGTTCTCCTGTTTGAGGCAAATCGGTTGCTGTGGCCAGGGCACTCTCTGTTATGGTGAACTGCAAGTCACCTACCTCCACGGTTTTTCCATCAAATGACCGGGCAAATGCCTTTGTCACTTCCTTATGGTACCCGTTAAATTTTTTAATGAACTTCAGCCATTCGGCTTTTTGCAGTGCTTCTTTGACCTGTGGGTAACCCTCTAAAAACTTCGAACCCTCCGGTTCTTCTCTTAATAATTTTCCCATTCTCGGTTCTCAGCTGTATTTAAAATTCAGACAGTGGGATATGAATGCTTGAGGAGAATACTCTACGGGAAAACAGGGGAATTACGGTTGTACAGAGCAACCGTAATGTAATGAACAGTGAGGTGGAAAACTTGTGATCGGGGTTTTGAATAGCGAGGTGAGGAAAAAAAGAGAGGGATTTTACGATGAACGAGAGTGGTGTATGAAAATGGGAATGGAACCAGTGGTATACGGCTATAAGTTTTATGCATGCAGGTGCAACGGTCAAATCTATAAGCTATGAGTGGCTGCATACACTTGGCTGCGGAAATGATCGTATGGAGAGCCGTGGTACACCGGTATACGTCACTGAGGTACGGATGATTAATTGAAGAGCAGCTCGTATTAAGTTTGAATCAAATAGGGATTAGGAAACCGTTAGGAGGGTGATGAGGTGGATGAGACGTGATCGTGGACGAGGAGTGGGATAATCTTGTCAATCATTACATTAAGTGACTCCTACCACGATTTGAAAACTATGCAAAAATGATATTAAACTATTGATTAGAAATTTTGGAACATACCTTTATATATTTGCATCTGATTCCCTTGTTGATTATGGTGGCTAACTTTTGATTGCTTCTTGGCCTTGTAGGTGATATGTATCCTTGCTGCTCTTTTGATGATGATACCTCTGAAAATTTTTCCTTTGGACACAGAATTTCTTTGTTTGCAGGGACAGAGTGTATTGGCTGCGGAAACTCGGTATGAGTTGCGGAATATGCAACAATACTTTTCTGCCTGCACAAAGATTATTAGAACAACTTATCTGAATGGAATAGTCCTGAGATGGACTTTATTGGTGGAGATGAGATGGAATGAATGAAGTGAAAAATGAATGAAGTAAAATGAAGTGAAATGGAATATGGAGTGAAGCGGAATGAAATGAAGATGGAATTATGGTGGAAAGAGAGATTTTTGTTTTGGAAAATATAAAGTGTCAAGTGACCCTGATTTTCACCTTATATTTTCTGCATAAGACTGCCAATCCAAGATTGGTTTTCAGGCTTATACACATTTTTCTTTTCTTTTTTTTTCTTCTTTTTTTCTTTTTCTTTTTTTTCTTCTTCTTCTTTTTTTTTATTTTTTTTTCAAATCAGAAAGATATAGAGATTAGGCTAATGGAGGAGAAGGATTCTTCTCCACTAGCCTCATTGCAGAATTTTCTTGAAATATTTTGACAAAGTCCTCTTTTGAGAGTGGCTTATGATAGATCTTCAAGCAGTGGCCATTCACAATAAGAGGAGTTTGGAACTCATCAATTGTCTTGATTCGGACTGCTCCATTACTAAAGACTTCATCAATCTCATATGGCCCAAGCCAATGAGTTTGAAATTTCCCTTTGAAATCTTTAAACTTTGTATCAAATAGTAGCGCCCAATCTCCTTTTTGAAACTTATTTTCTTTGATAAATCGATCATGACATTTGGTCCTTTGATGTTGAACTAGATCAATCCTCAGAATTGCATCTTGTCTTATTTCATCTAGTTCATTTAACTGGTCCATTCTGTGCTTTTGCGCTTCTGATCAGCTCATCCCCAACTGAACTGCTATCTTGAAGGTCTTGATTTGAAACTCGATGGGGAGAAAGACTTCTTTCCCATAAACAAGCTCATAGGGAGAATGTACTGTTGTGTTCCTCCATGCAGTTCTATAGGCCCACAAGGCTTCAGAGAGCCTCTCTGCCCAATCTCTTCTGTGGAGATGAACAGTCTTGGTGATGATTCTCTCAAGAACTTTATTTGTAGATTCCACTTGGCCATTTGCTTGCGGATCGTATGGAGTAGACTTTCTATGCTTTATTTTGTATTCCTCCATCAGCTTTTCCATCAATTTAGATGTAAATTGACTTCCCTGATCTGTTACAATTTCTCTTGGGACACCAAAACGAGTAAATATATCCTCAAAAAGAAATGGAACAACTGAATTTTCAGTGGCAGAAGGCAATGCCTTGGCCTCTACCCACTTAGTAACATAATCAATGCAAACCAATATATACTTTTTCTGTTTGGATGGTGGATTAATAGGTCCAACGAAATCTAGAGCCCATTTCTCAAAGGGTTCGATGAGTACCTATGGCTGTAGAGGCATTTCATTTGAAGGAGTTGGTCTCCCAACTCTTTGACAGCTGTCACACCTTCTAACATATTGCTTTGCATCCTTGAAGAGAGAGGGCCAGTAATATCCTAAATAAAGGATTTTATAGGCCGTCCTCTTGTCAGTAAAGTGTCCGTCGCATGGTTCATCATGACATGCCTTAAGAATGTCAGGCATCTCATCTTCCCGCACACATCTTCTGATCAAACAATCTAGCCCTGTTTTGAACAATTCATTAGAAATCCAAGAATACTTTGAGCTCTCTTGAATGATTTTCCTTTTTTCATTAGGAAATAAGTGTGAAGGTAGCTTCCCTGTAACCAAATAGTTAGCAATATCTGCATACCAAGGAGTTTTAGTAGTTACTGCAAACAGATATTCATCCGGAAACTTATCCTCTACTGGAGAATCCTCATTAGTATTTTGAATTCTAAACAAGAAATCAGCTACTGTATTTTGTTTTCCTGGTCTATCTAATACAGTAATGTTGAATTCTTGTAAAACTAAAAGCCATCTTGTGACTCTTCCATTGGTAACAAGTTTATTCATGAGATATCTAATGGCAGAATGATCAGTATGGACAAAAGTTTCATAGCATGTTATGTAGTGTCTAAACTTGTTGATTTCATGAACAACGGCTAAGAACTCTTTCTCAGTCACAGTATAATTTAACTCAGTGGGAGTTAAATTTTTACTGGTGTAATAAATGGCATAAGGAATTAAATCCTTTTGTCCCAACACAGCTCCTAGAGCTGTATCTGAAGCATCTGTTGAAATGTGACAAGGGAGTTTCCAATTTGGTCCCCTCAGAATGGGTGCTTCAAATATTCTAGTTTTTAAAGCTTCAAATGCAGATTGAAAGTCAGGATCCCATTTGAATTCACAGTCCTTGGTAAGTAATTTAAAGAGAGGAGATGCTATTCTGGTGAAGTTTTCAATGAATCTTCTATAATAACCAGTAAACCCAAGAAAACTTCTAACATCTTTTTGACAATTTGGAATAGGCAGCTTGGAGATGACTTCAACTTTTGATCTATCAACCTTAATTCCACCTCCTGAAATATGATGTCCTAAAAAAATCCCTTCAGTAAACATCATAAAACATTTCTCATGACTTAATGAAAGGTTTGTCTCCTTACACCTGATAAGAACCTTTTCCAAACTCTCTAATGCCTCTCAAATGAATCACCATAAACTGTAAAATCATCCATGTAAACCTCTACACAATCATGAATTAGATCAGAAAAGATTCCTAGTACTGCCCTTTGGAATGTTGCGTGTGCATTACATAATCCAAAAGGAAGTACTCGGTAGGCAAAAGTTCCCCACCATGGACAAGTAAATGTGGTTTTGTCTTGATCTTCAGGTGCTACCTGAATTTGGTTGTAACCACTAAAACCATCCAAGAATGAGAAATACTTTTTGCCTGCTAGAGTATCTAAGACTTGATCAATAAAGGGCAAAGGAAAGTGATCTTTTAAGGTCGCTTTGTTCAATTCTCTGTAATCAATGCAAACTCTCCATTTACCATTCTTTTTGGGAACTATAACCAAGGGGGAAACCCACCGGCTATCTGAAATAGGGTAAATGAAGTTTACATTAAGTAACTTTTGGAGTTCGTCTTTTACTATCTCCCTAAGATTTGGATTCATCCTTCTTTGAGGTTGTCTGATTGGTCTGCTAATTTCCTCAATGTAGATGTGATGAATGCAAGTCTTAGGATCAATCCCTTTCATATCAGTATACTCCCATGCAAATGCAGTAGAATGTCTTTGCAAGAGTTTGGTTAGCTTCTCTTGTTGTGATCTTTCCAAATTCCTATTGGTGTTCAATGTTTTACCTGGAAAGATCTCAATGGCAGAACTACCAAATTCTTCCATAGAGAAAAGAGACATTTGTCTAGATGATAGACACTCTATATCAGAATCCAACTGAAATTGTGTAGAGTCATATTCTGAAGATGGTTCAAAATTTTCTAAAGTATTCAGAATTTGACTATCTTCACTAATTTCAAAAATGGTGAAGACAGGTTGTATGGTCTCTTCATCATCAATCCATCCATTGTCTCTTATTTCTGTGATTGCTTTTGCTGGAGGATACAGATTAAATTTCTTTCTCGAATTACCATCAGAAATGTACATGTCCCCAAACCTACAATTTATGAAAGCATCAGCTGTGGCTAGCCAAGGGCTTCCTAAAATAAGAGGATGTCCTCCTAGATTACTCTTGGGAGTTAAAATCATGAAGTCCACTGCATATTCCCAAGAGTCTAGGGAGACAGGGATGTCTTCTAATATACCATCTGGTTTAATGATTGAGCGATCTGCCAATTGCAATAAAGTAGGTGTAAAGTGAAGATTGGGAAGTTTGAGCTGATCCATAGTCTGCCTACTCATAATGTTAATAGCAGCCCCTAAGTCAATCAAAGTATTTGGTATTT